>JAJHUR010103221.1:987-23958 GCA_027495735.1 Lutjanus campechanus
ACCCCCCCCCCCACCCCCCACAAAAATACTGCTACATTGCAGCACTCCATTAACCCTGCTGACTCTCTGCACACAGCCATACTGGGACCGAACACCGCCTTCTTGCTGGGTTTAGCTCCAGGCATCCCGGGCTGTAGCTGCATGGCTAACCGAGGTATTGGCAGTTAACTACTTTAGCAACAAGTAAAGCTGTCAGGATACTCAGGAAAGTATCAGGAAACTGGGAGGCTGCTGAGCGTGGTTCTTTTGCTAACTAATGAATTTTGGCTTAGGTGCTCTGCACCGCTGAAAGTTGATTGATTGACAGGTGGATGTCATGATATGATTGGTAGGAATGAACAGATTTGATATAATTTTGATATAAAAAATACAGATTGATTTTTTGGGGTGGTTATATATTGTTAAACAGGTGCACAACATGACTGGGGATGTGATCGTAATGTGATCCTAGTGCATCTGTTAGAGACGCGAGTTAAGAAGACATTTTTCATTTCATCTTGATTTCAATAGATGCTGCTGGTCTGTAAAAAAAAACTGGTAGACATCACTTCATGACATGTAAACAAAATAACCCATTAGCTAACTCATGGCAGATGCTCCTAAACACGTACGTCTGTAACAGGTTCACTGCTAGCTGGGTGGAGAAGGGTGCAGTCAGGAGCATTGAGTATATGTTACATGTATAATTAAAATGTAATACAAAACAAATAAAATTAATGAAATTATGAATCAGATACAACTACCCTGTAATCTCAATTTCTTTTTAGCTTTGGTTATGCTCTGTCTCCTCTGACTGCACATCGCTGGTTATTTCCTCTAATTTGGTTAATTGCAGCCTGGGTTTTGCTCAAACTTCCACATAGTTTTAGTGAAGCCAGGAACACATCCAGCCCAGTTTTAGGTCAGAACAAGCAGTTATTTGTCTTTGGTTACAGCCCTCCTCGGGTCAGAAGTTTAATAAGTTCCAAATGTGTGTCTGTGTGTGCATATGTGCTCTGTGTATTTAATAGGGGGATGCAGCCTTTGCATACGTGCACCTCCTGGCACTGACTCAGACGATCCCTCTCATCCCTGTTCTCGTCTCTAACCTCAGCCGTCCCCTCTCACGACCCCCCTGAGAGTCATGATGGTCCCATTGTTTTATGCTATGCAATCTGCACGTATTGACACCTCACAAGCCACATTCTTTCCTGCCTTATCATACTTCATTCATAGCATGGAGCTGATACAGAGCGGCTTGACTCTGTATTCGATGTATCCTGCAGACTGCAAGGAGGAAACATGATAGGAAGGATGAGCCATCCAAATCCCTCTTGTACGTAAAACAGGAGACATTCCTATTTTGGTTGCTCGGTTTCCTTTTAATACTTTCTTCAAGGTTTATTTGACTTTTTCATAGGGCTCCTGTTTATCTTTTTTTCATGACTGTCTGTGTTGTTGTTTTTTCTACCTGTTTTGTCCAAAATGGAAACTGAGACCATGGAGGAGGAGAGAAAATAGCAGCGGCTGCTCTCTAGAGTTTCCTGCCTCTTGTCAGGCTTGTCTGCGTGCGTGCCCTGTCCTCCGTCCTCCTTGGCCTGCTTGTCCTCCCCACCCCGCCCCCCTCCTGTCTGAGGATGCGTATGCGTATGTGTGTGTGTGTGTGTGTGCGTGGGCTGGATGTCTGGGAAAGCCTCTGACACAGCTGAGGGAGGAGATGAGCAACAGGCCTAATATAGTTTGCAAGTGTGTGTGTCTGTGTTTGTGTTTGTGTGTATGTGCGAGTGTGATGTGTATCATTAAGGAAGCACCTGTCCCGTGTGACCGTCAGTCCTGTTGCGTTTATCTGACCCCTCTCACATCAGGTGGCTTCCTGGTTTGCGTCAGATGCTGCTCCCCAAGGCCTGCCGGGATTGGCTGACAGAAGCTCCTCCTGTTCCTCCGCTGCTGTTCATTGATCTTTAGAGGGCTGTTGCCTCCCTCACACTTCTTCCAAGGCCCGACATTAGACACAACTCAGAGGCTTTTTTTCCCCATTCATCCTTCACAGAATTGAAACTATTGTATGAATGGAACATGGTCAGACTTGATGCATTTTACTAAAGCTATGATTTGAATTCAAATTCAGCAAAACAGTTTGAAAATGAATTGAAAATAGATTTTTTTCCCCCAGTTAAAATTATATTATATACAAGGTGTTATGACTCAACCATGCGCTCAACCTGTCCCCAAAACTGACCGCAGCCTAGCAACCATAACTGAGGGTCTCTCTTCATAGCCAGGAGGCGATTTGTTCATTTCTGATGGGGGGGTGAACCTGGTTCATTTTGGTTACCTGCAGCTATTGAACTGACTCATGAACGACTCATTTGGTTCTGTATTTTTTAGCTAGATCTGTATAATTTAGAGAACACCACAGATCAAAGACAAAATAAATAAATAACAGAAAGGCAAAAAATTGACATGGCTACTATATTTCAGAGGCATGGTCAGGGCTATGGATTTTAACTGTCACAAACCTCAGACAGATAAAGATCAATACATCAGGCAGACTAAACTAACATATTCAACTAAACAACCCCTTTCCACCTGTGCTCTCTCCGCTACTGCAGGATGGCAGGTTAACAAGCTTACTACATACAGAAGTACTGAGCCTTACCTCCGAGGCAAAGGAGCACATCATTAACGCTAACTAACCTACAGTTTGTGGGGTTAAAGGTTATGTATAAGGGCCCATTGTTACCAGCACATCCACTGTGTAAATTTTCTCCGCTGTGTGGAAGCTAACCTTGGATGTTATAAGGGCAACATTAGCATATCTGTTTTGCTCTGTATTGAAAGTTTATACTCCAGCAACCCACACCAACACTACCAGAGATAGCACTGTATCCTGAAGACATCAGTTAGATTCATCCTGTTAGCCTTAATTACTGTTGAAGCATTAAAATGTTCATGAAAATATGAACAAGTATGTGAGCTAAGCAGCCAAACATGGTTATGTCCTAACAAAATAACAGCCTGATCTTAGATTTTTCCTACTTATAATTCTAGGACTAAGTAGCTATACTGCAATACAAGAACAGTGCAGCTCATTTATTTCCATATTTTCTACATAGATCATCATCTAGTGAGGCTGCTGACTTTTTGCCTGGGCTTTAGCCACAGTGTTTTTCGCACAATAACATGTATGTAGCCTTCAAGTGCAAATTTAAGGCCCGCTTTCAGGATTCTTGTTTTAAAATGACTTAAAATCCTTTCCATTAAAAGCCAGAGACCTCATTTTCAATCATTGTGCCAAGGGTAGCTTAATAAACTAGCTGACTGCAGCTTATAAACTCCGTCACCAACAACTGTCATTTCTGCAGAGAAAATCAGTTTTTGATGTATGTGCTTATGCATGCACCATAGGTGTTTTCACCAGGATGGGGACAATTATTTCATAGCACTGAGCAATTTTCAACACATGAACGCCACAAACACAGCATTTTCATCACATCTTTGCAAAGAAAGTATGTGAAGCTCTTTAGAAATAACCACCTTTGTCTTTGGAATGATAACTGTTATCATACTGACAGGTTCTGTTAGAAGAGCCATAAGTGTTAAAGCCTGTGCCAAAAACTGGGACAATATAAAACTGAAAATGTTTGGTCAACATAATCAGGGATTCATTTCTTCAAAAATTACTAAGAAGTTTGAGTAATAAATCCACCACCGTTACTGTAAACTGCGTAATGTGTGATGTGAGAACAGAAAGCTTTACAGGCACAGCAACATTATCAAAGGCAGGCTAGGCTTACAGTGTTAGTAACTATAGTCACTTTAAAACCCACTTAAGACACAGCAGAGACTTCCTCGACCCCTGCGCTCACTGAATCTTTACAGCCTTCATCAAAGTCTGTCTTCACCTGGTAAACAGGACACTCGTGTCCTATTCTCATCCTTCTGTTGATTACTCTGCTGTCTGCCCCACTGGCTCCTTCCCATATTATGCCTTTCTGATCCCCTAGAGTACTGTTTCCCAGTGGAAATGTAATGATCTACTGTATGTTAGTCTTGTTGGCCATCTAATGCAGAAAACAGGTTATTTGAGGATTTTCTCTTGTTTTGTACTGAATGGATTATATTTAATACTATAAATGTAGTTATATGTGGAAAGCTGCTGTCTTTCCTTCACTCTTTCTTTCTCTTGTGTTATTCTTTCTCAGTCACTTTTCCCTTCTCCCCCTCTGTGTCTGCCTTATCGTTATATATTTGTCCTGCACACATTGATCTCTGAAAGCCACCACAGTTTTTTAAATTAGTCCTGCTTACAACAATTCTCCCCTGTTTTTTAACCTCCAGCCAGCAAAGGTTTTGAACTCTGTTTGTTCAGCAGCAGGAGTCTTTTCCTTGATCCCTTCAAAGGCAGCCTACTGTATTCTCTGATCCAAGCCCAGGACGAGACCAGCTGGGTTACTGCACACATCATTTGGGGAATTAAATGATGGTGGGAGCACAGAAACAGCAAACAGACTCAGCAGACCCCCCTCAGTCTCCCCTTCCCTCCCCCCTCCAACCTTCACCCATCAGACACAATCAGGTACTTGTGTGCCGGTGTTTCCTCCAGAAACCGGCGGATAGTCTGCTGAACAATGTGATACATTATTGATCCCTATAATGAAATTCTCTTGCCATTTACTTACACAAGGACGTTTAAATACTGTAGTGCAAAGGGCTGCTAACTCAATCAGTGTCCTTGAAGAACATTCAATCGATGAGAGGTGGGAAGTAACAAAGAACAAATACTTTGTTACTGTACTTAAGTACAATTTTCAACTGTGCAAAAATTACATAAAAATCAAAAGATATTGCAAAAGAAAAATAATGTAACAAGACAAAAATGACAAAGACATAACAAGACAAAACTATGTAACAAGACACAATGTAAAAAAAAACAATGTAAAAGATGTAACAAGACAGAAACGATGTAACAAGGTGAAAATGATGTAACAAGAGCTAGGAACAGAAAAATGACAGAGAGACAAATATTATATAAAAGATGTAAAAAGACGAAAACAACAAGATGAAGATGATATAACAAAATGTATATGTATCTCTACTTTACTTGAGTATGGAATGTGTGTACTTTTGCTGCCTCTGTTGATTTACAAAGTCTCTGAGGATCCTGTAAAAGTTTCTTTTGTATAACAAACTTGAAAACCATGACTTTCACACTGCCTTCATCGCCTCTCAGAATATATAAATATTAACCTCCACCCTTGAAGTTCTTGTACACTTGAGCTGCAGAAAGAGCGTCAGACTGTTTGTGATGCATGGTTTCCAAGCAGGCACTGTAGCTTGAAGCTGTCTTCGTGTTAACGTCAAGGTCGACCTCACAGAGAGGAGCAGATGTGAGAAAGTAATGACAGGCAGTAATAATAATTTGGTTGAAAAAGCAGTTTTTCTTCACTGTCCTTGCCTGGACAAGGACGAATCTTCCCCTTCTTCAACCAGCAATGTATAAAACGCCGCTGTGACACTGTATTTTGACAATAACTGTTCCCTGACAACCCCACATTGCTAAATTATAGCAACTGTTATTCCTTAAGAGCATCCCAACTGCCGCTCTGACATGATAAATGGACCCGTAGGACAGCTAACCTAAGTGCATTTATGAGTGGCAGTAATCGAATATGGCTTAAAGGAAGTGATTCAATTACTTTTGTGTGTGACATGGTGTGCCCTCCCTTTTTTTCTTTTAGTCTAATGGTATGGTGCCTGTAAAGAATGCAGTCTGAATAGCTCTGTCACTGCACTTAAGGGGAGCAGTGGGATCTATATTTGGGAACCACAGAGTGCTTTTTCCAATAGCCTAAAGTGCCCTCAACCCTGTCTCTCCCTTTAAAGACAACTAAATGTTAATTCTTTGTGTGTGTATTGATCATAACATATTGGCAGCTTCTGTTTGTTAATATTACCCTTAAAACTGTTATTCTTCAAGTGAATCAGTTGCAATGTGCCTCAAGGCTTTGTTGACAATCACTCTGATTAAACAGATCCACGGTTGATGCTACAGAAACGTACTGTGTTTTTTCTGTGACCGGACTGAATAATACTGATATATATTTAGTGTGTATTTTTAAAGTACTTCTAAAGCATTTTAGCCTTTATTTGAGAGTGAATAGTTGAGTAATGACTGGTAATGAGGGTTGAGAGGGAGGAGACAACATGCAACAAAGGTTCCTGAATGGACATTTTTGACATTTTGATTATGCAGTCAGTGTCTGGAGAGGTAATTGCAGTATACTGCAAAGTCATTCTCTTAAATATAATTTTCTGCAAAAATTCAAATCAGACTCAGAACTACCAAGGTTATTACCGAGTAAGTTTTCACATACAAAGAATTTGCTTCAATATTTGGTGCACTTGAATAAACACAGTAAGAGAAAATTGGAAAAAAGATCAAAACTGAGTGCTGAAAAGGTCAAGAAATATAAATACATAGTAATATAAAAAATATAAATACATACATAATAGAAAAATGAATTTATGTTGTATGTTGTAAAAGAGCTGTACAGGTGTGCAGGAATGGGCAAAGTATTGATCAAGGAATGTGCAAAAGTTTACAGTATAAAGTATAAAAAATATGTGGAATGTACAGAGATACTAATGCAAAAGATGCGTGGTTATCATTTAGGATTTTATTGATTGAAAGGTGGCTCCATTATTTATTTATTTATTTATTTATTAGTTTTTATATCACTCTTTAGCTTCCTTGTGTATTCAAATCCAAGCAATCTTACCTATTGTACGTCTGTCAATATGTTTTTGTGCTAAGCCCTTCTAAAATTATTTTCCCATGTGATCTGATGTAGGTTTCTGCATGATGACGTTGCTCCACATAAAGGTGAGTGGAAGTTTCCATTTAAATATATGTACATTAACAGTATGTAAATGTATTTTGTTTATTATTCGAATATGCAGTGATATCAGGGAGATATATTTGGACTAGTAACTGAGCTGAAAGCTAACTAAGCAGTAAGTAAGAAGATGTAAAGTAATATAAAATAATATTAGAATATTATTTCCAGCTTATGTACACATGATGCAGTTAAACATGTCTGTAATGACAGTTAGCTTAGGTAAGCATAAAGACTGGAAACAAGGGGCTAAGACTAAATCTCACATATTATAACTCAATTGTTTAAAGGTCCAGTGTGTCAAATTTAGACGCTGCCATATTCTGGCTTCTATTGCCAAAATATGGCAGAAATAGAAAATAATATTCACCCTCACTGCTAGTGTAAAAATGACTGGACTTGTTGACAATGCCAAGCAAGCCGTTCCCCCTGCTTCTAGGCAAGGCAAGGTAAGTTTATTTATATAGCAACTTTCACACACAAGGCAATACAAGGTGCTTTACAAGAGCATAGAAATACATTCAAATAAAACATTAAAAGAACATTAAAATTGCATTTGAGATCATAAAAACAAAAGCTAAAAGCAAACCAATAAATGGTTAAAACATTACAGAAATTGTCTTAAAAAAGCAAACATAAAAACAAAAGCGAAAGCAAACAAATATAAAAACAAGAGCTACAGATTGTCTTAACTGGAGTTGTGTGTCATCTGCATAAGTATAGGAGGAGATGTTATAATATTTCATAATCTAAGCCAGAGGGAGCATGTAGATGTTGAGTAGAAGAGGCCCGAGAATGGACCCTTGAAGAACTCCGCATGTAATTTTCTAGTCTTAGTGTACAAGCATGAGGGCGGTATTGTTCTTCAAGCCAATAAACATGTTTTGCAAAATGTTGAACTATTCCTTTAAGGAGCTACAGCTGTTAGTCTTCATATTCCCTTCAACTGGATTTTTTTTGTATTGCTTCATGCACTATATGTAGACACAAAAACATGAAACAGTGACCCAGACAGCCTGTCGTAGCAGATAACAGACACGAGAGTACGGCATGTTTGGAGCAGAGCCCGAGCAGAGCCTTATCACATCTAGATGCTGCAGATTCTGATGTTGTCACTACAGTCTGGTTTGTAACAGAGACTCAGAAAATCACCCAGCACAATCACAGCAGCCTGAGCTTTGTCAACATGTTGCTTTCTGTTTCTAATCAACAGCACGGCTACTGCGTACAACAACAAACAGGTTGCTTCCTTTTTGTGAACTGGCCTGTTTTTCCACAGCATTCAGAGAGTTGTGTTCATGTTGTTATCCAGCAGGTGTTTCAACCCCCCGCTCCCTCTCAAATCCCTCTATTTTGACCTCCTGTGACATACTCACTGAAACTAGTAACTGTTAAAGGTGGCTGGTTTCCTCGTGGTACCCCATCCCCCCCAATGCTGAAGGAAAAATAATGAGCCTAATTGACTTGGGGGTAATTTTCCAGTAATTTCCTTTTTAATGGGCAACGGTTTGATGCCATTTGTTTGGTAAATGGCATGTGCCCTTAATGGTCTCTCTGTGAATGAACCCTCCCCCTTTCTCTCAAGTCCCAAGTGATCTTCAGATCCTGAGAGTGCTTAAGTAAAAAAAAAAATAAAAAAAGTAAAGCTGCGCTGTATGCCCAAGTGGCACAAAAACAAATGTTGCAGTGACTGCTAATTGTGTGTTTACAGTTGGGTTTGGATCAGATTTCACTGCAAGCTGATTAGGAGTCAAGGTGGTGGTCACCTCTGCATCTGACATCATGTTGTCTCTGGTTGATCTCCTGGTCAAATCGAGTCAAGTCAAGTCAAGTCAAGTCAAGTCAAAGTTTGTTAGAGCCCGATATCACAAAGTATGTCTCAGAGAGTTACGTATAAAATAGATTGCTTTACTGTTTGTGGGTGGAGCCTAGGAGGAGGCAAAACAAGTCTGTAAACATGTTAGCCAACATTAGTTAGCAAATTTTGTCAGCTTGTCCCTTAACAATTGCTGAAGAAAATACAAGTTCCTCTGAATATGTAGGTGAGTGACTTGGCTCCAAAGCTAAAACAAAAAACTGACCATCTCCTAAATCTCACTAATTGACCCATTATAAGTATTGTAACTGTTTAATCTTTACAAAATCTGAAGTGTAAAAGCAACAAGTTTTTGTTTTACATTGGGAAAGACTGAACGAGACGTTTTGGTGAGTTTTATTTTGTTTCTGTCTGTCTGTTGAATGAAGTGCGTTTAATGGAGTCAACAAGGAAGTTAAAGCTCATCTTAGATTTGTAACTTAGAAAACTCGAACTCAGAAGGTGATCTGTTCTATTTTTCTGTTAAATAATTAAAATAGACATTTTCTTGACATTGTGTTGTGGTGTTTTGTCTCTGACACTGTAACACAACGGCGTCGGCACTAAAAGGGTCTATAAAATAATAATGAGCAACATTAACAAAACAAATAAAAATGTAAAAGTAAGACAAACTAAGAAGACATTATAAACAAAATATTTTAAATATTTAAAAATCTATAAAAAAAAAATTGGAGTACGTACAGTTTTGACATTATGAGACCAAGATTTGTGTCACTTATGTTTTTGCACTGATGTCATTGTATTTTTGTCTCTGTTTGGGGTGTGTGTGTTTAGTTATGGAGGTTTTCTCATCAGGGGTTTGGTTCCCAGGGATATGTACTCCCCCAGGCAGAGGAGTGACATTGGCCAGAGTGTGATTTGGTGGGAGCTACACAGACTCTACATCTTACAGTGAAACATAGGGCCTCTCATACACACACACGCACACACACACACACACACACACACACACACACACACACACACACGCGCAGACACACAGTCACACGCACACACAGCCATCTGGGCAAGGCAAACGTCAATTATATCCAATTCACCTCATGTCACTCAAGAATTGACGTATCATTAAAATAATGTAGTATACTGTAGTTCAGTGATATATTGTGGAGACAAATGAGCAATAAATTTCTTATCAGCTTTACCGGCCAAACATGACAGACGCCTCCTCTTAACACTAATAGAAAAGCATGAAAACGTAATGATTGTTGTTCCACTTAGATGAATGGTGCGTCAGTGTTTGGCCTCGCCTCTGTGCTTCAGTCTAGAAACTGTATTTGCTGATGTATTGGCTCAATTATCTCAAAATGATCCAGCTGTGAGAAACAAATACTTCACCAGTTTCATGATGTCAGAATTATGTATGTTGAGGTAAACGTGCGTTTCCTTGAGTGTTCTGGGAAGTTTACATGTAAAAGTTGTGGAGTTGTTGAGACCTGCAGACTTCTTGTTCGAGGGTAATTTGGTGACACAGATTAATTTGAGCTGTGTCAGAGGAGATCAAACAAGCGTGTGAGCAGTGGGGGCCTGTGTGATGAATGTCACTGAGAGGCAGTCTCCTTATAAATGGCCCGGGGAGTTTCGAACAGAGAAGTGATGTAATCTGAACTCCACAAAGTGTAGCGAGAGTATTTTTAATCTGAATATTAATCTTTGGAAATAAATGAAAGTCTTAAACTGTGCTTTAACTTGAGCGTCCACAGGTTTCTTTGTTTAACAGATCAAAATCAAGATAAAGTTAAAGCTCAGGACTCCATGCATTTTAATTACGCACTATTTGGCTCTTTAGACAAAAAATACATCCTTTTTTTTAACATACAGGAAATGTAGATTCATATTTATAGACATACTATCTGCACATGTGTCTCTTTAAAGATATTTTTAAGGGCATTGTGTGCCTTTATTAGACAGAAGACAGGAAATGAGGGGAAACAGAGATGGAGGATGCAACAAAGGTCCCTGGCCGGACGCAAATCACGGACGTTGCAGTTTATCCTTGGCACCTGTATCTTAACACTATAAATATTAATGATCTTGGGGACACATATATATGGTGAATATTCTAAGTTATGTATTATGTATACCTGGAGCTTTCAGTTGCATCCAAGTCCACAAGATATCATTTAAAATTATGTTTATAATATTTAGCACATAAATATAGGGTGCTGTTTTTTTTACTAACTTGTACTAGTTAGAGTTCTTGCTCTGACTGAAAATTTGAAATAATGCGCTGTTGACAAGCCAGTTACAGAGACTGGCACAACACTGTAATTGTCAGGTTTTTTCTTCTTTTTTTTCATGAGGCTAGGCCCTTCTTGTTTTACACAATGCATGTTAAATTAAGGATTCAGTGCTCCAAAATATTTGACAAGTGCCAAGTGTTTATTTTATAGGCTAGGCTTTTACTTGAAAAATAAAGTGACTTTTTTCCCCAAGGAACTGTTGTATAAATTGCCACACAATAACACCGAGGTATTCAGAGAAAACATATGTAAAACCAGTATTAAAGAAATAAGTGCACTAGTTGTGACCAGCTCAAGCACAGGCTGATTTGCATGTTCATCAATCAATCATCCAGTTATTCTAAAGCTCCCATCCCTGCTTCACTCCAGACTATTTTTTCCCTTTTTATTTATTCTTTCAGAAACAGTTTCAACATCTCCGCTGCTCTCTTGCGCTGACTTGCAATCACGTCAGCGTCATTTCTATCTGATTGATCATAGATCAGTGTCAGGGTACTTTCCTTGTTCCCTGTCTTGTTTCAGTCCTACACATGCATCACAGTATGGACACTCCCGTTATCTCTTGTCCTGCGTGTGCAATCTTGTTTAGGAGGATTCATATCTGTCCCTCCCAAGCCATGTACCGCACAGATCTGCAATCCGCACACAGCCCGAGGGAATTTGTGGAGTTTTTCAAAGGAGAAATTCAATTAAGTGCATGGACAGCACTGTGTAGTTTGACTTTACTCAAGCAACACATGTCCCCTTGAGAGCTGGCATGACAGGAAGATTGATAGTTTGTTTATGCATCTGGATTGTTGCAGTAACACTTTAGAAAGTTATAATAGTATAATAAGCTGCACACAAACAACATACGTATGCACTCAAATACAAAACACCTGAATTTGCTCATACACAGAACAAACAGTCACACTTTATTTTACAGTAAAGAATGTGACAAGCTGTACCTTGTATCAAATTAGACAAAAACTGGAATTAATATGTTAAAATACAGTTTATGTCTTATTAGTCCACCATTAGGTGTGTGGTGTCTAATGAAGGCACTGTTTAATAAAGAACATGAAGAACACATTTGGCAGGTATTTTATTGTATTGAACTTCTGCCAACGGAGGCATTCAAACATAGAAGGTCTTCAAATTAATGTCATCCATCATTTTTGCCAGGCATTGATTTGTGACGTGTGTGCATGCTTTTCTAGGCTCGCAGCGTAGAAGCAGTATGTCACAACAGCAGCCTGAACGAAAACTGTGTAAATGAAGCGTGTGTGTGGCAGCAGACCCTCGTCTGTAGTCCCACAGTGCTGCCTCTGGCCTGAATCAGCCAAAGTCAAAGCGATAAGTCCCCTTCCTGTCTCCCACTGTGTTTTTCGTCGCGGTATTTCACACAGTAATGTGTAGGACATCGCCTCCTAATCAATCGGAGCCATAACTCCTAACTTGAGTCAATGCCAAAAAGTCACAAACAAAGCCATGCCATTTCCCTCCTTATTTCCTTCAATCTTTTTTTTTTTTTTTTTTAATGTGTGAAATCAGCAGGAGGTTTTCAGACATTCCAGAGGCTGGAAGAATGACAGCACGCCTGGTGATTGTCTGGATCTGGATTTTGAGTGGAGGAGAGAGAAAAACATAGCAGGCCAGAGGAGCAACAAGGGAGGAACCTTCAAAATGCAGATTTCTCATTAGATGGAGAGAGAAGGAGGAGAAAAAAAAAAAGCTCTGCTGTTTTTGGAAATTCATTCAGTCACATGTAATATAAATCATACTTAAGATGTGTTTAAGGTACAGGGAGGTTAAACGTTACTCCTTCGAGATAAAATAATAAAATAACTTCTAGGAAAGAACAATTTGTGAATGTCCTTCTTCCAGTGTGACAATAAATGTTAGTGCAAACAAGTGATCCACAGCCTGTCGTTCTGTGTAGGTGGCTTAAGAACAATGGAGCCATCCATTTATATAGCTTTTTCAGCTTGAATCTATTATCACTGGCCAAAATATTTCACATGCTTGGAGAAATATTAAAGGAATTTCCTCAGGCGAATACAGCTGCCCAGAGCTCTTGAGTGGAGTTTGGCTCAAATTTGCGTTAATATTTTTAGGGGCTATTTTTTTTTTTATTGGTGAAGGGTGGATACACTTTATCAGCCTATTATGCTTTTTCTTATTTTCTTACTCATGTGTAATGTTACAATGTCTGATGTTCATATTAAACATGGCCAAAGTTTCAAATAATGAGGTAAATATATATAAAAGTAATCCCTCTGAGCAAAAAGCTCAGACTTTTGCTCTGAACGTAGCTTTTCCAATGTTTTTTTTTTTCTACTTTTGACGATGAGTTGATGTCAACTCACCATGTATTTCTTTATTGGTCATCTGCTCCGGGCAAAGCACGCCAGCAAAGTACAGGGAAACGCCTGCCCACCCTCTCATACTGCAATTCATTGCAAGTTGGAAGTCAATAATTCTGAGTAGGTATCCCAGATTCCCAATCTAAATTTGTCCCAGTGCATTTGCTTGGGAAAGCATAGACGCCCATAGCATACTGATGTTTGTATGGCAAAAAAAATGAAAAAAGGTAGTTCTGCTTGTTTACATGTGTGTCACCATATTACTATGACATCAAGTGTGTTTATGTCGGCAAACTCAGGCCAGATGGATCTTACCGAGTTTACGACTTGGAGTTCTGTTCCTTTTTCTGTGTTTGAGGTCTTTTTTTTTTAAGTTCAGAGTACAATGGATTGCAGCATCAGTCTGTCTGATTCTTACCAGGGTGATTTACAGCAGTTCTGACCTGAACACTGATCTGGATCATAAAGTATTTGATGGAGAACATACGCATTTGGAGTATGATTGTTTTTTTTAGTTTTTTTAATATCCTTCAGCCCTACTCTCTGCAGGCTTCCAGAAGCTGGTCAATCAGAAGAAAGTGGGATGAACTGGCTGTATAAAGTGCCAGTATAAGATAAATACAACATTTTTTGAACTGTGAATCATGCAGAGCTACTCTAGTAGAGTCCCAGAATGAATTTATAGAGCTGGAAATTAGCGTAATCAGTCCCCGTTCTTTAAAGATGCAGTGTGCTGCTTTATGAGCTCAGCACAGCTGCCATCGGTTGACACTGCTGTATGGATGCATGTTTATTGAGAACAGTCCAAATAGTTTACATTGTCCCTTATCGAAATATCACATGCACATTTTCAAAAACACTCTCATAAACTGTTCTCTGCCACTTGTGTTCCCTCATACATTGTTGTTCTTATCTTCCTGACACCATGCGCCTGTAACAAACAGACTGCGGCACAATAAGAATTTAAAAAAAACTGAGAGGAAACAAGTGTGATCTTTGGGTGCCCTTGAAAAATGTTTGTGTAAGTTTTTTCTGTGCACAGTATTGCAGTTATTGAGCATATATTACAGTGTGTGCATGTGTGTGTATGTCTGCGTGTGTACTGTACACCAGCCCCCCCATGGCAGCAGTAGAAACGCTCAACCTGTTGACGGTGATGACAAGAATAACAGGTCAGAGAGGAGTTTATTTTTCCACTATTTAATCGTAAATACAGCTCGGGGCTGGAGAGAACACACTCTGCTCGTGCTCAGAAAGTGAAAACACAGCCAGGCACCTGGAAGGGAGGAGGGGAGGATGAAGCGTGTAAATGTTCCGCTCCATCAAACAGCCACGATGCAACTCCTCAGTCAATTTAGAGCTCAGCGTTTTTGGCAAAGACCAGGCCGCAGCACTGATGATTGGGTTTCAGCTTATTGAGCGTTCTCAGCAACTCTGTGAGGTGGATTAAAATCCTAACAAGATCCACACACATCATAAAATCTGTCCCTTAAACACCTTTTATTGCACTTTCTGCCTCTTTACAGAACAACTGAAGTTATTTAGTAAAACTGAGCTCATTTACTCTAAGATTCATACACTCTTTGAAATAAGTGCTCCAAAAGGGTTCTTTCTGGAGCGCAGAGCTTCTACCCAGAATCATTTGCTTCTGAAGGACCCTTTTCTGAAGAAACGGTTACTCAAGAGTGCTTTGTTCCATTAAGAACCCTTTTCATCCAAAGAAAGCTTTTTGGAAGAAAGAGTTCTTCAAGGATCACTGAAATCCTCTTTTGTCAAGGGTTCGTCAAGGGTTCTTTGTACCGTCATGCAAAAGGAAATTTGATAGGGTTCTCGTTAGAACCCCTTGGGTGGGTTCTCGATAAAACCTTTGAAATTTTAAAGGGTTCTTGGTAGGAGCTTCTGGGTGGGTTCTAAGTAAAACTCTAGAAATATAAAAGTGTTCTTGGTAGAAACCCTTTGGTAGGTTCTAGGAAAAACTCTGGAGATATAAAAGGGTTCTCAGAAGAACCTCGTGGGTGAGTTCTTGGTAAAATCCCTAGGGATAAAAAAAAGGGTCTTTGGTAGAACCCCCTGAGTGAGTTATTGTTAGTTATTGTTATCCTTAGAAGGTAGAAAGGTTCTTACTAGAACCCCCAGAGAGGAGGAACTCTCTTCAAGTGTTTCAATTGGAACCAAAAAGGATTCTTCTATGGGAACAAGCAGAGGAATCCTTTATGGTTCTTGTTATCATCTTTATTTTTTAAGAGTGTATGCTGTTCTGGCTCTCCAGTGTGCTGGTAGCGCTGCTGAAACACCTTCTCGTCTACTTCAGGTGGCTCTCCTTCTGTTTAAGCCATTAGTCTAGAAATGCGGTGGAGCACAATGAGAGCAGGGAGACACAATGGTGCAGACATATGCAGACAATAATGGAGTGAATTTATATAGCGCTTTTCCAGCCTCCTCGAAGCTCTTTACATTGTAAAAGAGGGAGAACTCACACATGGAAAGCTTAGCTAAAAGGAGCTCAGGTGGCTAATAGAGGTAGACATACAGCATTGTTTGATCCTGCAGGTCTGGAAATCATAAAACTTTTAAAGCAGTTTTCATGTTACAGGAAAGGTCACAGTTCTCCATTGGTTGAGGCCACTTCCTTTAAGATCAGTGACTTATTTTAGGGAAAGTAGGAAATTGTAGTTGTGTTAAGTTCAATGGTCATACAGTAAGAACAGTCTGCTTATTGTCTTTCTGAACCTCAAAATGAAAGATACCAACTTGACTTTTACACCCCACACTGAGGCGAGTGCTGCAGCTTTTGAGGTGTAACCTGTGCCTGACCTGAGTGACCTGCCCAGCTGTAATATGATGCGCCAGCACGCCGTTCAGCTCTCATCGCTTGTTAAGCAACCTCGCCAAATAAGAGTCGCGGCAAGTCAGGCATCAAACGCCGTCTTAAATAACAAGCTGAGCAAGGAAAAAATGGTTTGCGTCTCGAAAGCCCCAAGAGGTCAATCAGTCATAGGAGAGGCTGAGGAACATTTGGAAGAGAATCACTCGTCGTGCTTGGTTTTTAGTTGATGTGATTGAGTTTGGAAGCGTTTTATCAGTTTGCCATCTCCAGTGGAAAGAAAGAAAACACCTCCTGCTCCATCCTCGAGTGGATCCAGCAACTTTTTCTTCATTTATCATTTATATGTCCATATCTCTTTACTGTTTCACAGCTAAGTAGCACACAACTACATTTTTGGCCATGCAAGTGATGATTTAAGATGATCCATAATCACTTTGGTGATCACCTGACTTTTCATGTAGTGCCATCATCAAGTAAAACTATAAGTTTGTTCAATACTTTGGTTTATAACTAGATTCTTGAAAAGCTAATGACATTCCCATCAGCCTTAGCTGTACTTCCGTGTTTGGTGGTAGTTAGTATGCTAAAATGCTAAACTGTGTGTCACTGGGACAATCTGACAGTTGTTTTTATACCAAGAATGAAACATTGAAATACTGTATATTACATTTGCCAGATTTACAAGAGGGGACAAATAATTACGAATATGTTGTAGACAGTGCTTCATGTAGTTTATAAAGTTTGTCCAAACTCCACAACTCACAAAAATCCAGGATTTTTAAAGGCCATCACCTCAAATTACTCACACGCAGGCTCTGCTTTGGAGGACAGAGATCTGATCTCAATGAGGATAATGAGAACATGTTAAAAAATACCAGGTGTGACACATCTGCCTCACACAGAGAGACATTCAGCTCCTAATACTCTCAATAATAATCACATTTGCCAGATAGTAAACAAACTGCTTTTAGTTTTATGATGTGTGAAAGCAGTAAACAAAAAACACACTTTGAGCCAACTATGTTCCCTTGGTCATGACCCAGGCCAACTAGCAACACTAAAAGCCTTTTCCAGAACAAGTGGGATTAGCACACACTTTCTTACAACTGCTCGCCCGTTATGATCTCCGTCTTTCTCAGGTACTTTCCTTACCCACGGTCGGGTGTTTTTCGAGGCGGGCAAATAGAAAACAGATGCTGGCTAAGTCGCAGGAAGCATTTTAAAGGTTTGGATGTAACTGTTTGTGACACACTGTGTCGATGCGGCGGGCCTACCGAGCCAGCTGTGTGCTTTTGTCGGGGAATGATAAAGGGCGTAGTCGGTGACATTGTGTATATCCTCACCTGTGTCCAATATAAGAATGAAGTTTTAGATGAGAGCATCCTGCTGGAAACGAGCCGTGACCGAAACCAGGCCGCCAAACAAAAGGAGTCGAGCTTAAAATGATTGGTTTTGCTGGAAGGAGGGATTACCGTGGGTATAGTTCAAGTTATTAAAATGTGCACACAAGGTTTGTAAAGTTTATTAAAGTCGCTCTCTGGGGCCGTTGTTTTTGTCGATAGCGTCATGTAATTTCCTTTTTGGGTGGGATACAGGGTGAATGTGTGTGTGCTGTGATATCTCTGTCTGTGTTATTCTGTTTGTGAGTGCAGCTCTGTTTGTCACTGCAAATGTGTGTATTTGACTGAGCTTTTATGTTGGGTTAGGAGGTCGGATTACAATTTGGGTGTTCTCCATTGGCCACAGAACAGTGCTATCATCAAACAGACATACAGATTGTTCTCATTTAGCATTGCATGGGAGAGTAGAGGCTTGGCAGAGACAGCGGAGGCCCCTTCTATTGATACAAAACGGTCATTTATATATAAAGTATGTGACGTTTAACTGGAAACACTTGACAAAAGGCTTATCAGTGTATATATGTGATAAGTTGTATAATAAACATGAAAACAACATTTTTGGGGTCCCTGGTGAGCATACTAAATGGTCATACACTCTAAAAAAGAAAAAAGTTACAACTGCCTTCACTTGATTTTTGAGTATAAATCAAACTCAAATTCTTAAAGGGACAGTTCACTCCAAAATCAAAAATACATATTTTCCTCTGGCCTGTAGTGTTATTTATCCATATACAGTATATTTTTTTAGAGTGAGTTTTTGTTGCCTTCTCTTCAGTCTAATGATATTAAATGGCACTCGGCTTGTGGAACTACTTTTTTACTAGTAGAAAAGAGAGTAGTTGTTATGAAACTGCTCACAACACGATCTGTGAATTATCTGGAGATTTCTGAAAAAAGTCACAGGTTTTGAATTTTTCAAATGTATTTTTTGGGCGCTCTGAATACCACCGGACTTGTGCCATTTAGTGCCATTATATTGGAGAGAAGGCAGACATCTCTATAGCAATTCAAGTTTATATAAAGACTAATAGTAGATTATGTCAACAAAACATTTTCACCTTTCACCTTTCACCTTTTCAAAGGTGATGAGTCTGAGTTGCTTTGAAATTTTAAATTTTCTCAAGTTTTTCATTTTTACAGTGTATACAAGTCCAATCAGAAATACTTAATTGATCCCTGGAGGCAAATTGGGTTGAGATCTTATCACTCAGAAACAAGCACATCTCAAAATGTGTTAATAAGTGTTGGACTCATGAATGAGTGAAAACACATGTCCACTGGAACATTTCTTCATCTCGTAATCACTGACAGCAGCCTCACATAGACTTTTACCAGATGTGATTCCATTTTTTATATGGAAAATATGTTTAAAGAAAGGCTGCTTTAATGAACTGACAGTTGTCCAAAAATCACAGCATAAAACAGGTTTACGGTAATTTAAAAACAGAAGCGGCAGGGATTAGTTAGCAGTATGAAATGGATATTAACAGCTAATAATATCGTATAATAAATGGGCATTGTGGTGGACCTGGACATCTGAGATGTGTACCATGTTCTAGTAAAATCCCTGGTTGAAGTCCAGACGATAACCCTATAAATACTTTCAAATAGCTAACAGCTAAATATGTCCATATGTCCATATGGGAGTTCACTCAAGATAAAAAGGACTGTTTGTTGCAGTTATATAGATTTCCAGGGTGTCAGTGGACATGTTTAGAAGCTGTGGAGCCTGTCAGTTATTTCGACCCCCTATGACAGTGACTTGTGTGAGACAGCGTATCTGTTAGAGTTAGAGGGGGTGTATGTTGTTCTTCCTGCAAGCTTGGACAGTGGGAGTTGAAGTGAGAGGCTACTTCAGAGAGCAAACGGTAAAGATAACAGTTTTGTTGTTTTGATTTTGGTGACAGCCTACAGTAGCCTGTGTACTGTTCGCTAATACATTTCCAGTGGAGGCAGATAATGTTTCATAGCCTTCTTACTGAGGGCTGTTACAATATGATGGAAACAAACAAGGCTTTTTTTTTTTTTAAAGTGACATGGCTAACTATAATTATTATGTTTATCACAGTACTGCATGCTCCAACGGGACCACCGGTAAATTCTAAAACTCTACATTTCAACGTGAAGGTATATTGCACACATTAAAAGTAGAAGGGTTTTAAAAAAAAAGCAGAGATATCCTGACATTTAGACATTTAGTAAAGCTCCCAAAATGCTGGAGCTTACAATTTTTATAATGATATCACCTTTTCTTAGATCCTCCCTACCCACATCATTCAAATTCTATATACCCCTAATGTCCCTGTAGTAGTTTGTAACACAGGCAGGCTTTCTGTTTTTGTAGTCCCCAGGTTGATATAACATAATGTTGACGTCATCAGCACATTTTCCTTTGGAAGTCTCCTTCTACATGATGAATAACTCTCCTCTTAACAAGTTAAACACTGTTATGTATAAAATTGGTGGAGTGTCCCTTTAATTTTTACTGTCTCACAGCTCTTTTCCTCTCAATTTGTTCTTGTTCTTTATCCCTTGTTTGTACTCAAGAAGCATGAAACTCAAAACTTAATTTAAAAGAAGCACACTGTTCATTTTAAAGTTACCCTGTGGTCTGTTTGAGTACTAGCAGTGGAACAGATAAACATTTTTTACAAGTGGGTGCCCATTTTGTTTGTATTATGCTCATGCACGAGGACACACGTGACAGGCAGGCGGCACCGTACACATTCCTGCTACTGGTTTTGCACTATTTTGCAGATCAGCTGTTGATGTTGTTGATCTGTAAACAATGACAACAATCTAGAATTGAAAATATTCAAACACGGCTTTGCACACATTATAAGTGGAAATAAATGTATTTGAAACATTTGCTGTACTGTTTTTACACGATAATTAGCATGTAGATGAGTTTTTCTTTTCCGATGTGTCCTGTTCAACGTCACAAATGCGCAGGAAAACCAAAACTTAACTCATGTCTGTGCACAAGACCAGAGTTTTAAAGGTCTCTGTGTGTTCAGCTCTTAGTATTTTTGTAGCTTCGAACTGAATCTCTGTGGTTAGAAGTTGAGTTTCTGTGACGGTCGTTAAGCTCAGTTGGTAGAGCATCCACCCCATGTATGGAGGCTGTTAGTCCTCTGCAGCAGCCGCTGGTTTGACTCCTGCCTGCAGCCTTTTGCTACGTGTCACCCTCTCTCTCTTCACCCCCTTTCCTGTCTACTCTTTGGCTGTTCTTTCTAATAAAGACATAAAATCTCAAAAATATAACTTAAAAAAAAAAAGGAAGTTGAGTTTCAATCCCGCGTCCCTGTTTGTGCTGTCAGGTATTTGCTGTATTACTGCTTCATATTAGAAGCTTTTAAATAATAATAATAAACCAGAATAAACATCATGGGGAGTTTTATTGTGAAGAATTTGTAGGAAATTCTGATGTGTTTATCCACCAAATCATCAAATCCCTGCAATGGTGGGTTGACATGCCAAGTCAAGATGTTTGGAAAATGGGCACAAGAGTTTCAGTTACTGACAGAGGCGGCAAGCCTTCATTACCTCTGCTGGAAAAGGGGCGAAAAATTAGCGTGTCCATTGTGTACGTGTCATGTTTACATCACTGCTGATCAGAGCTGGAGCCGATAAATACCCGTAACTATTGCAGAGTCATTTGACCCAGGAATGAATGTCAATTGTACCCTTTCTCAGTGAAGACAAAATCCAGATGTTCGTGTGTGTTAGTGGGGTTTTGTTTGATGAAAAAGAGTCTTTAGACAAGGATACCCACGATTCATTTTGGTGAGAAACACTGCATGTAAACATAACTTTGTTTGCAAGAAAACTCCACACGGCATCTTTTACTTTGCCATTAATTTCTGGTTGTTCCCTTCATGTTCATGTCTTTCTCATATTAACTGTTGCATTATAATCATTTAGAAACATGTGTCCATAATTGTCTCTTTCATCAGTGGTTTCGCCCCCTTGGCCTCATCTGTATGTGGATACATCACCCTGTTATTCTGACCTGAAGGTAATCAACTCCCTCACATTCGCAGGCATGCTTTGCACGCTGAGGTTACAAATGAGCAGCGTAATCCTTCTGTGATCACAGTTGTGTGTGCGTGTAAATGTGAGAGAGCGGTCAGAGACTTAAGTAACAGTGACAGTAATGGTGTGGTCTGGAGACAGCTGGCATGCAGACTCTCCTCTGACTCAGTGAAAAGGATGCCCCTGTGGTGATGCTCCAAACATAATTGACAAATCTGCACCTGCATATTTATTTTTTAATGTGATTTTTACCTGCCGGTTTCACTGTATTTGATTGGAATTATGGCTAAAGCTCACAACAAAAAGATGAGGGTCAAGTTGAGTGTTTGTCAATATGCAGAGTAGTGGTCCATTAAATTGGTTGCTGACAGTGGCAGCCACTACAGGGCCACTGAGTGTAATTGAGTGGAAAAGCTGGTTCATGCAGTCATGTGTTTGTGGTGTGCTGACAGGTGAGAACAGCAGGAGTTTAGCTCTCACTTGGGCTCGACTCTTTTAACTGGCATTAGTGCTGCACTGCAACATCCACACCTGCTCCTGCAGTGGAAAACAATCACAACAAAGTGTTTGCAAAATACTGACTCATACACTGTCCTGTTTGTGGTGCAAGTGAACTGCTTAGTACTGTTTTGGTGCAAATATAATTTATTTAAGAAACCAAGAAGCCAAAATGGTATGCTATATTTAAAGTAATGGGTCTACATGTTTGGAAATACTGTGTGCTTATCTGTCTTATAAAAATATAAAACAACAGCTAGCAGACATTTAGCTTAGCTTAGCATAAAGACTGGAAAAGGTGGGGAAACAGGTAGCCTATCTCAAACTACAGGTAAACCCTGGTAAAAACCAGAATGTGTCATTTACACTTTGGTTTTTGTATAAATTAGCCAAATGATATTACATATTAATTAGTGAGCTTTTATTACCTTTGAACAGAATCATGAATGCTGTTTCCCCTGTTTCAAGTCTGTATGCTAGGCTAATTGGCTGTAGTGTCATTTTAGCTTAGCATGACAGTGGTATCAATCTTCTCACCTAACTCACGACAAGAAAGTAATATTTCCAAAGTGTCAAACAAGAATTTAATTACATAGTCTATCCAATTAACACTTCAATCTTGTTTAAAAAATAACACCACATCGTAATAAAACGCCTTCATGTATCTGCTGCCTAGAGGGCAAAAACAGATCTCTGCCTGTTGACTGCTGAGTCATGCCCCAAGGGCCCACCTGTGAGCTGCTCATGGAAGAAGTAGCCTTTAGTGTTGTGTGCAGATTTTACACATCATGCACAAATAAATGTTAGCTTAATGCAATTAAACTAAACAGCTGACCACATAACACAATAACAGCTGTATTACAAACATGCTG
>JAJHUR010103224.1:0-10696 GCA_027495735.1 Lutjanus campechanus
ACCCTCCTTTGACAAGTTGCTGGAAACTCATCAAAACTCCTGACTCCTGTCGAGCCGCATCCATCATGGATCCCCCGCTGGTCTGGCTTAGTGCCTCTGCAAAGCTGCCAGGTAAGAGTGTTGGATGTGGAGGCGGCGAGGTGGGTCAAAGGGTCACGAGATATAACAAGAAGTATCTGAGAGCTGAGAGCCAGAGAAGGCAAGGGCAAAGAAAGACCACCGGTAATTTTTTTTTTCTTTTATTTGTGTCTGCGTGTGGTCATTCAGTGTGTGGTGTCAAGAGTCATCGAGCGTATGTTATCACTGCACTGAGGACTGTGTTAAAAGCAGGTCAGGTGATGCATGACATACTCAGTCTATAAATGACAGAACAAGATGCTCCAAAGTGTGTGTGGCTGCTTTTATATGTTTGTCTGAGAAAAACTACAGCTGAACAGTTTTTTATTTAAAATAAAATCTAATTGCTATTATTTTATTATTACATTTCACCTTTCACAAATATTGCACCTCCTGCCATTTGAAAATTGCAGTAGGTTTTGTAGTTTTGGTTTTTGAGTTCATTATACCAAAATTCATTAAGCCAATACAGCCTAATTAATTCAAAACCAATTAACAACACACTGTGCACTTAACATACACTTTAATAGTAGAATGAACTAAAAAATAAATGACATAAAATATGTGCGCAATGTTTTTTTTTATGTTTTTAATTTCTTGTTCAATACAATTAATTCATTTAGTTCACTTATAACAAAGTCCAGTTAATTATTCCACAGTGTGAACCCCCAATTCATCCATGACACAAAATTTTAGTCCACACAAATGTTCAGGACTGTCCAGATGACACAGAGTTGAGTTAATTCTTCTAAACTTTATAAAGTAGATATAAACTTGTAGAATCAATTAAATTGCACTTATAGCTTATATCTTGACAGTTCAATTAACTTAAAAAAAAAGTGGATGTAAAAATATGACTTTTATGTTTTTATGTTCATATGACGTGGTCAAATTCTTGTTCAATAAAATGAACTGTTTATGTTCACTTAATATAACAAAAAACAAATTACAGCAGGAGTTGCAGTGTTATTCTGAGCACAAAAATGTTTTGCTTGCTTCTTATCAAACTGCAGCAATTTCCCGTGTTATTATCAACTTCTTATTTTCTTTCTGTATTTCTCTACACATAATTTGGCGCTGCACATTATCAGACTTCCCAACATGCACTGTGTGAGGATAGAAACAAGCTGTAGCTGTCAGTTCTTTGTGTGAAATGAAGAACCGATTCTTCCAACTGAGAAGTTAAATACGATTGTCAGTGTGACTGAACAGCTGTTGGTTCAACTTAATATCTTAAGCTTATTGGATGTTTTCTCAAGTTCAGTTAACTCAACTGGTTTTTGCAAAAACTCAATTAAGACTTTAAACGTATTATTCAATCTAAGTTCTGTTCACATTTTGAAGTTGAAGCAGCTCAAAGTTATTTACAGTGCACGTGTGTGAAAACAGTTTCCAATTTCATTTTAAGCTGAGCGGGTGAATTGGCGTTTACAGTGCGGTGAACAACCTCTCAATTAAAATCAACATCTGACAAAATCAGAAGATTTTTTTTTAATTGATTCTGTATTTTCAGATGGAACATTTCCACACTTTTCAATTTGCTTCCGCATGCGATCTTGATAAATTAATTTAAAAAAAAAAAATGCAGATCCACAAATTGTGAACAGCAGAAAAGGATGGGAATAATAATTAATGACAACAGCTTCTCAGAGGTCCTCTCGTTCCATAACATAGGCCAGTGCATCTGGCTTACTCATGAAGTAAACAAGTAGAACAAATAATGTTATTAACGGGGAGCATTGATTATTACTTTATCTAATTAGTGCTGCTGTGCTGCGGCAGCGTGCACCTAGATAACAGCTTACAGCTAAGTGTTTGTGTGTCTCTCTGTAACGGAAGATGCAGTCATTGCAGAAATAATGCTTCGCGATTACACCAAAGCCCTATTTTCTGCAGAGCATTGATCTATACTTACCGTTGACACTGAATCACTGAGCCCTTGTAGCAGGGTCGGAAGCACAATATTTGTATCTACAATTTCCTCTAATCATTGGTTTTTGAGAGCAAAGCTACAGATCTGCCACTCACGCTGCCTCCCCCTCCTAAGAGCCTCCCGTCTCTTCTCCTGAGACTTGGCAATCCACTGAAAGATCCCTTGGGTGTTGCAAATGAACCCTGCTGTTACCCCAAATGCAAAAAAAGCCTGCGGCTATAGAAGTGAATCACTCTTTGAATTCAGCATCTCATCTCTTTTTCTTTGTGCTGTGCTTTACCCTCCTCTATTTTTGGGTCCTAATTAGGCTCAAGAGGTACCAAGAGGTACAGGAGTTATTATATACAGGAAAAAAAATTAGTAGTTTTTCCAAATGGTAACCAGGAAGGGAGAGGAAGAGCGGGGGAGCATACATCAAAAATCCTATCTGAAAATATTTTGACATTCCGGAATTCCCCAGAAATCAAGCAGCGTCTTTTTTTTTTTTTTTTTTTTTTTTTTAAATCCGGCTTTGGTAAGAGGTTCAAAAAAAAAAGTGACTTTCAACATAAAGCATGAAATGTACAGCTTTCAAGTCATCCGTCACAAACTTTAGTTCAGAAATTCAAAAGGAAAATCTGAGAAAGTTCAATCTGACAGGCCAATTTCAAGTCAGAAATCACAGGCTTCAAGATGCAGCCCAGGAGTTGTGCTTGTGCTTAAATCACGCCAAGGAAGTCATGTCAGCTAATGACAGACTACGTGCGCGATCATACAGACATACATATTTAATGAGGATCCCAAATCATCTAATGGCTATACACTCAGGAAGGAGAGGACACTTTGTTGCTTTGAAATCAGAGTAAATCTGCAGCTTGATGTTCCTGCAACACTTCAAACCTCCTCCTCCTCCTCCTCCTAGATTCCCTATGCAGTTTGTGATGTGGCACTCTTTTATCCCATATGCTTCTTTAATTCAAATTCTTTGTGGCTCACGTTCTGGCTGCCACTCACTGAATAAGATATAAGTGAAAATACAGCTCTATAGAGACAGTACAACATGCTAATCTGCAGCACTGTATATGCCTCCATCCTGGAAACTTGTTACAAAGCAAAGAACAGATTTCCAGAGAAGTGCTGATTGACTCCCAGCATGAATTCTAAGGGTTTTCAAAAAGCCCATTTCCTTGAGATGGCCCCGACATGTGAATGAAGCCCCACACAGTCAGGTGTGATAAAAGAATCCACTCCTGCCGCTAATTTATCTGAATAATTCTCCTGACTTTGGGCGCTTGCTATGAGTAATGTATGTTAGGAGAATTATCAGCGGTGCATGCAAACCTTGTGAGTAGGTGTATTACATAGACGAAGGCAGATAAGTGGAAGATACAGAAGAGTAATTAACATCACAGCTGAGTGCTCGCATAATTCACACAATCTGCGGGAGAATCCTGCAGTCAAAATTAGGCACACGTCTATGATTCATCTTGAGCAAATTATAAAATCCAATCAAAATATCTTACTTTTGTTCACACTGGTAGAACCTGATTAACATGGGGTCATATTGAAATATGTAGATTTAACTGTTCTTGAACCTGGTGTCAGCTCTTCACACTCAAAACTACCGCTCCAATTATAATTAAAGGTGCTAAGAGTGGCGTAGAGGGCTGTGACGATGACCGCACTGCTGCAATGCCGTGGTCACGTGATCTTGAACATCGGTTTGGTAATACAGCTGAGGATCAGCGCTGTCATACACTAGTCAGGAACATAACATCTGATTGGTTCACAAGTCAGGAACGTCACCTCTTGATTGGTCAACAGTCTCAACCCAAGGCATCTTTGGATTGCCTATGGGCGACTAACAACATGCTAACATGCTTCAGGGCTTACCCTGTCACTGTTTCAGCAGTTGGGAAACAACAGATGAGACTTTTCTTTTCTTTTCTTTTCTTTCTTATTAACTGACACTGAACTGTATATTTACTGCCAGGTTGACAACTTTGTTTTAAATTTTTTCTCCTATGAGCAGCATTTCCATTCATCTGCTGCATGCTCTCTCTCAGTTAAAAACTGCACACACTAATGTATTGCCCTATTCCATAAAGGAGCTATGCTACGCTAATGACTGCATGCTTCAGTTAAGTCCAATAAAATGCTAATAAGCTGCTGTGAAGGAACAAATAACATACTGCCAATGAGGGCTGGGCAATATGGGCAAAATCAAATAAAACAACATTTTTGGTGCTTTCACAAAATATTAACATATGAGATTTTTGATAAATAATAATTAGTAATATAAATATATAAAGACTAAGTGGGTAAATGCAAATAATAGAATGGCTAGAACAGTCTAGTAAGCACAGAAAATTAAGTCACTTTACTGTAATGTAGCCTTTAAAACCAGGAGCAGACAACACTTAGGCCTTATCCTGTAACAATATCTCTTGGTTTCATAAAAACATAAGTTGGCAATTTGGCCAATTTGGCAAAAATTAGGCATTCAACATTGTGAAATCCAGCACAGCCGCCCTGTTTCAAGCTCCGCTCTCTGATTTTTGTTCTCTCATGCTTCTGATTCCTCGGGGCGTACATCAGAGAAGCCCCCGGCTGGTCTAACCATATTGGCATTGTGGTCAGGAAAGCATCACAGCAGCTCTTTATCCTCTGCAGACTGAGGACGTTCATGCATGGACTTCATGATACTCCGCAACTTCTACAAAAGAAGCAACTTTCTGGCATCGTAGCTACACTTGACAAGAAACCAAAGTGCTGCAATGTGTGATGAAAGCAGCACACTGGGACTGATCAGTCCTCCACAGGATTGTTCAGACCTCCGCAGCCAGAGGATCAGGGTGAAAAGTAGGGATGCCCAGATTAATCAGCTGCTGAATGTTTCTGCAGAAATGTACAATCAGCAGAACTAAAGTAATGCTTTATAGTTGCTGATCGTGAAAACTGATCTATGACAACTTTTAGCTGAGTTGGTGATAATACAAATGCAACACTTCCTGCAACCATTTCAAATTAAAGCTCTCTCGCATATCACCGGACAAAGACTCTTTTGTTTTGAATGATGATTTTGAATGAGTCACCTGCGACAGCTAGTGGTAAAATTTGGTATTACACTTATGGCCTGGCTTAATATCAAAATGACCTATAATACTGCTACACCAGCTGCTATAACGAAAGAAACAAACAAAGGTATCTGCAGTGCCTCAGACAATATGGCTCATGAGTGATGGGTAATCATATTAGTGGCAAAAAAACATGATTGGGGCATCCATAGTGAAAAGCCAGTGGATCACTGAGGACCCCAGCCTCTCTGGCAAATAGTAACGGAGCACAGCAGCACGACAGACTGAAAGACGTTTTTTTTTTTACCCCTGAGCCATCAGGCTCCTGAACTCCTCACTCAACCCACTGTAGCAAGCGTGTGCATACCATCACGTACACCATAGCCATACAGTAGCTACACATGGCTAATTACCGCATAACAGACTGCATTGCTACACTTTCTACTGAGCCACATGCCACTATACTGTCAACACTAACAGATGGCATTACCTAACCAACTCTAGACATAATGCAGGCAGTATCTCGACACATTATACTATCCAATTTTATCTACCTCATGATAATAGCCCCTTTACCTGTTGGGTTTAACCTTGTTCATAACCTCGTACAGAAACCACATACCATGCATGGTTTGAGTGCTCTTACGTTCATTTTATTCACTCCTATCGGACTGAATAATCATTAGTTGAAGCCTGTCTGAAGACAGACACAAGTACAGTAACACAAAGGTCCCCGGCTGCAGGATGTTAATGCAGTATTTGATCAGTCATATGAATGTGGTTGCCGGTTCTGCTAATGTAGCTTGCGTTTTCAGACAGCCTTCTGAAATGACCCCTTCATGGCTTTTGAGCTTATTGTAAATTCTCTGAACCTGTTTTAGTCCTGAGTTGGGCCAAAAATAATCGACACCCGAGTAGAATAAGACAGCAGGATCAATACAATTAAGCAACTCAGACTACAGGAGTAATTTGCTGAGAGGTGGTGTATAAGGCTATGACCTGAACTCTCCTGCTGTTCATTGGACACATTTACTACGGAGGCATTTTAAAGCTAATGACATTATTTGTCCTCCTGTTTCCTTTTCTTCTCATCTCAGTTTGGAAGTGACCTCCAGAGAAAGTTAGAAGACACACACACACACACACCTGCAATGAAATACTAATACAGCACACACACTCAGGTGATAATGGTCCAATATCAGCAGGGTGGTCCACTGAATTAAAATGCTACCTCATATGATCCAGCCACATTATAATGCAGTCTGCACATTATGATGAACAATAATCTTCACTAAGTCATCACACTGTCTTTCCCGAGATTGGAAAATCAATGCTGTTTCAATACGGAGAGCCTCTTTGCTATTCAAGGAGTACAGAACCTTTATTTTGACAGTTCTGTATGGAAATCACTTTTTAGTCTGCAGAAAAATGAATTAGTGCTGTTTTATTTAACAAAGCAAAAAAAGACATTGTTCTTCTTCTCACCTCAAATAGTCTTTTAATATGTGTTGGTGGACTAATTAACTGTAACTCAGGATTATAATCATGAACTTTATTGAGGTCATACTGTTTTATAAAAGCATATGTTTCAGGTCAAGAGTAAAGCAGAGTTTGACGGCGAAGTCTCCCAACTGACAGCTTCCAATAACACGATGGGAGTGGGCCTCTAATTACTAATATTTACTTCTGGGACAAATTTGAAATTCATGCACATCTGGAGCAGTGACCTGCGCCGACACGCATCCATATGCTGTGCGCAGACTGACCTCAGAGCAGCAAGTGACGAGCAGCAAGGTTACAATGAAGAGAAACTCGCAGTGGAGTTGGAGAGTTGGTCGGCTGATTAATGGGTTAACCTGAAAAGGTCTTGTTACAGTTAATGAAGAATTAAGGGATAATATTTGTAACAGAAGATCACAAAAGAAGAAAACTTTACTTAATTAGGAGATCACAGCACTGAAATGCCAAAAGCATCCACAGTGAAATGTATCCTAAAATAACAGCAGGGTGCGTTCACACCTGAAGGGCCAACGCTTTGTTACACTTATCCAGTTAGTTTTGGTTTCACATTGCAGTTAATGTGAAAGCACAAAAGAACTATAAAGAACTATAGCCTTTACTTTCAGATCCAAAATCATAGCAAAGAAATAAAAAATATTCATGCTGTTCTATTGAGAACAACATGGACATAAAAAAAAAGAGTGGAAACAAGAAAATTCACAAAACTAGAAATTCTAAATATTGAAGAGAATTAAACGGAAGTTCTATTCACATCAGGGACGTCAAACTGTGGGAGATAATTTGGTGAGACAAAGGCAAAACATTCACATATTTTCTGTTCTGTGTTAAAATTATTTTGACATTCAGTTATAGTGGCTATTATGACTATTTTTCAAATAATAAAAAAAAGTGGAAATGAAGAGATGAGGCACAGACGGCAGTGGTTTAAGTGGTTGAGTTATGAGGCCATTAATGAATTAAATAATTAATTTCTGAAATTAAATACACTCAGTATATTAAAATAATTTACAAAAGGACAGAGGTAGATCTTGGGAAAAGATACAGACATGCTTACTGTAATAGTGAGAAGTTTATTTTGTTTCTTTCTTGATTTTGGTTAAAATAATTATGTTACGTGTGTCAAGTGACGGAAGTGATGTCACTCACATGACAACATAACTCACGTGACACATAGTTTAGTTTGTAAAATGGTCGCAGTTTGGTTTGGTTTAGGCATAAATCTACTTGGTTAGGTTTAGGAAAAGTTTGGGTTTGGGTTAAAATAACTACACAATGTTTACTTTTTGTTCTAAAAGACTCAAACCCCGATCTGGATGAAAGTCCTCTGCTTTAGTATGTTATGTCTGCCATGTGACTGAAGTGACATCACTAGAAGGACAAGATAACGAAAACTTAAGTTACTCAGAACTTTAAATAACCCTCTTATTTGAGCTGTCCATCCGCCCTGCCTCCTTCAAATGCTGACTTAATTGAAGTTTGGTTAAACAAACATGTACATATAATTCCATGGATAAGAACAAACGGTAACTGCTGAACATCTTTATGTGTGTGTCTTGTGTGTTCTATGCTCAACAATAGTTTTCTCATAATTGCTGTGATAGCATTTCACATCAAAGTTAGGTTGTGTGAGTTACAGTAAGGGCACGGCGTAAAAAAATCTGCCACCCTGCAGCAAGTTTTGTTCTCTAAAGCCCATAATTTCTTTCATTACTGTAAGCGCAGATTCTTAAAAGCACTTGCCTCTGTGGCCTCAGCCACACTGTTAGAGAAGTTTCCCATTATTATTAAGAAACTTTGTGGAGTTCAGCATGCGTGGCTGTCACATCCAAACCACCAGATATTGTACTATTAAGTAAAAATAGTTGAAACAGCCACAATCGTCTGTTTTCCTCAACTTTCTCCCTCTTAAGTCATTAATTACAGACCAGAGAAGGGTGAAGGCAAATAGCAGCAGCAGGCTTTCAACTAAGCTGACTTTGAAGTTCATCATTATTTGTGAAATCTGTTGACATGTGACTTACAGCATGTCACTACATGAAAGCAAAATGCGGTATAATGACAGACATTCCAGTGTTTTGTATGAAAAGAATGGATAAGTGAGTGAGCCAACAAAACGTGCACAGTGAAAACTCCTTTAATGACAACCCTTCAGTTTCAAGTCCGCGTTTTCTCTGCTGTTATTCACACAAATATGCTGTCAATAGCTGTTTGCTATTATGCGTTTTTTGAAGAGCAAATGTGTTTAACAAAATGAGATATTTTGTTGTTTTTTTTCTTTTCTTTTCTTTTGGAGGATAGGTACTTGTGTGACTGGTGTTGTCAAAGGTTAGTTTGAATTCACCAAAATGACACAACAACAGACACAAACTAACATATTGAAGCAGCGGTCGACCAGCAACTCCCGTATTCTGAGTCTGAGTCTGACTGGTTTGGAGAGGACAATATTTGGCTTATGTAATGGCAGTTTCTCATCTCCCACAAAGTAAAGCGGCAAAAAAATAAAAATAATTTAATTTAAAATTTAGTGGCGAAAATCAAAATCAGAAATACTTTGTTGATCCCCGGGGTGAAATTGGTCACATTACAGATGCTTCCATTCAAGAATAGAAAAATATCCAAGCTTAGACAAATGATAAGAACAGAAACTAGAAAATGATAAATATGTAAAATTATACACATTCTACTACAATATATAAAAGAGATAATATAACAATAATAACAAAATATAATATAAAATAAGAAGTGTGTCAAGAAATATGTGCCTTATTCTACAACATGTACCAGCAATATATAAATATAAAAAGCAATAAATAGAAAATATAAGAAGAAAAAGAAATAAAATGGAAATATTACGTACAAAAATGAAGATCATGCTACAATCACATATAATAGTGTAAATAACAACGCTGTAGGAATTGCACAGGTGAGGTTTTGAACAGAATTATCATAATGACTAAATCAGAAGTTTCATAATGATACAGCGCTGTATTGATTCTTTGGACAATGATACAATGTTTGCTGATATGACAAATTCTGCCACATTATAATTCCGATTCAACTAAATCAAGAGGCCTGTGATCAATATGAGACCACATCAGATGCCAATTTAATACAATCAGTCATAGAAGGAGCTGTCACCCCTTTCTTTTCTGCTCTTGGCCATAAAAGAAAAGAAGAAAAAAAAAAAACTACACATAAATAATGAGGTTGTGCATGGAATTATTGTGATGACAAAATGTAGCTGACCGTGTCCATAGCAGTGTATTGCTGAGCTGAGCTGAGCTGAGGACCTCATTCAACCCCACATCCAATAATGCGAACTGTCCCTTTAAATTTAATGGGAAGGCTAAGCTTGTCTCGGACAAGGAGGGAAGTTCTGGGACAAAGAATCAGACAGACTAGGGAGTCATGAAAAAGTCAGGATGTCACTTCTTGTTAATGGATGTAACTGTTCATTTTTAATACGTGTAGCAGCAGTGATGCACTGACAGCAGCTCACTTTCAAACACTTTTAAATCTTTAAAAAAAAAAACTTGCGAGCCAAACATTTCACAGGCTGGTGAAACTCAATGAGATGTTTCCCTTGTAGCCTTCATTACACTGCATGCCACTACCATGTGCCCACAGATCAGAAAAGTTTATTCTGACGCCCACTTGCATATTCTTCAAGGCTCTGATAGAGTCGTATGTTTCCGTCCCGACACTGAGGACACAGCTGAGATGGCCTGCGCGCTGTATGTGTGAAGCTCCAGTGTGCCAGGGCGTGACCTATATCTTTTAGGGTTTTGATGTCTGTTTTTAATTATTGATTTTTATAATAATTTAACATAGGAATCAGTAAAGGATGGGAGTCAACATGTGAATGATTGATCATGTGGATGGCCTAATTCCTTATAAAGCCTGTCATGCACAGCGAGACACCAAAGTAGAGCGCGCAGCTCTCTGTCGCTCTGGCTTCTGTGTCTCTGTGAAGACGAAGTGTGAGAAAAACTGCAACACACTGAATTTCTTCATGGCAATCGCATTGATGTATTTGGGTGATTTAACATGAACAAATGAAGTTTTTTTT
>JAJHUR010103228.1:954-24290 GCA_027495735.1 Lutjanus campechanus
TCAGCAGGAATAGGCCTTTCATATGGGGGAAATTCAACACAGGTGTAACTAGTAACTACTCAGTGAACCAGCATCTTCTAATCTTCTCATGCTTTTCACAACAGGCATATCATAGCAGCAAGAAGAAGCACAGGTGTGATTAATAACTCAGATTGCTCCATTCCACTGAGGTGCACCGATCACAGGGTACTGTGCAGGCTGGGTAACTGACATGACTTACCATGACAGAGTATAACAGGGCCATAATTAATGTTATTACTAACAATCATGCTTTTACTGCTATGACAAGTCAAAATATCTGTTGTGAAACAAACCTATCGCTGGGCCCTGACACACCCAACTGGAAAGCAGCCACTGATCCATATACACATCTGTGTTTGACAAGCCAAATGTCTGCTATGAGAAATGTTTGCTGCTGTTAATTGGGGATGCAACAAAAACCTGTATTTTGCCGCAATTAAATCTGTACTACAAAGGGTTCCATGTGATGAGTTATTTTCTATTTTACAACATTTCGTTTTAATGGCATTTAAGGAGACCTTTTTCACAGCAGCCATTTTGACACAAAATAGTGGGGTCGACAGGTTTTTATCAGCGATACTAATTAAGGCTCTGTTCCATTCAGGCAAGGCAGAGTCAGGGTGCCACTATTATGCATGTTGGCTCACTGAAAGGGCTCTGCTGCACTGCCTTGATTATCATCATTGATAACACTTATGTCATGTCAATATGGCTGATGTGAAAAAGGTCTAGTAACATATTTACTTCATTTACTCTGATTCAATTCAAGTCAGAATCATTAACGACTGAGATGTCAGTCACATTCAGCTAAATTACATGTTGCGGTTTCTGACACCATAATGTTATAATTTTATATTGCATTAATTCAAAAATAAAAGTATGGATGATTGTACACCTCAATCAATGACAATTATGACCAGGACACATCTACAAGAAGAAAATCGGTCAAGAAACAGACAGCAAACCTCATAAGGATGGAGACATTTTTTCAGTGGTGGAGGACTGAACCACTTTATTTGATTGGTCTGAACTCTTGTAATAGCCTACTAAGAGACATTGTGCGATACAAACATTGCATTTCAACATCATAGGATACACGGGTTTTCAAGTCTCAATTTCAAAAAGACAAAAAAAAAACAAAAAAAAAACAAAAAAAAAACAAGAGTCACCACTGTGTGTTTGATAGAGAGCTGAAAAGATGCTCCAATTCTTTTTCGGCTTCATGTCGGATTTCTTTAAGATTCAAGTTTGTAAACTTTTTTTTTGTCATTGCCTTTGTAAACACATAACATCCCATCTAAACAGGATGAAAAACAAAGATGTTGAAAATGACAGAAAATAAAAATCTGAACATGTGCTATGACAAATGATTCAAAATCAAAATGAAAGGAACAAAGGAAATATCAAGTTTAGAGCAGAATGGATTTGTTAACTGAGCAAAGTGAAAGCTGAAAAAGCCAAAATATGGTATTTTTCACATATCTAAAAAAAAGACTTCCAAAGGAACGTTACTGCCATTAATGAAGTTGACCTAGTATAATTCATATTCAAAGCTTTATGCCAGTTGATTGACACAATGAAAGCAGAGATTAAGTAGTCACGGTTTTGAATCGCCATGACAGCAAACTCCTAAACATTTAACGGTACCATACACTTAAAAACTGTAACTGTGATGCAAGTGTCACACTACAAAATCATGTACCAGCTACAAGAAGACAGGAAGTCAAAACATCCAGAATTCTGTGAGTGGTGGGAAAAAACTTAAAGCACATCTTAGTATACTCCTGTGCTGGAGATTGAATAAGTTACACAGCAGGTAGTATGCTTTTTTTTTTGTCAAAAGCTACAAAGCAAAAAAAGTGCAACAATGGTGCAGACCATTCTTTGTTTGGTTAGTTTTGTCTTTTTGTGTAATGGAAAGACAATTTACAGAGTTCAGATTTTTGTCAGGACAGTATCAAAAAAAGAAGAAAAAAAAAGAGGGACTACAGAAACAAATACAAACATCAAACACCAACGTATATCTCTGAGAAAATTAGTTAAAGCTGCCTTCTTTCTCAAGTCACAAGGCATGGCAAAACCTGACATACTTTTTTTTTCTTTACCATGACAACGTTGCAGAGCAGATCATTCTGGACAGGTTGGAAACTGCAGAGAGAGACAGCTACATGTGAAACACCATGGCTCTATTGAAAAAAAAAACAAAAAAAACATTGGCTCACTCTCGTTATTCAGACGGGGTCCAGGAGTAGTCATAAGGATATCTTTTCCGGCAAAATTAAGCTTATATCAGACTTTTCACCTTTTCTGCTATGACACCAGTGTTCTCAACTTTGTTTTGAAGACATTTCTCTGTCTAGAACGGGACGAGAAGTTAACCTCTACCATCTGATAGTTACAATCCATGCATCATCTCCGCAACATGGCGAAGACAGGCATCAAATATCAATGCTGTTTGAAATGATAAGTCTGTTTCATCCTTGGATGTCCACTGTGTTCAGGCTGTGGTGGTGCTTGGTGGATGGCGCGCAGGGTGGCACATTTTCTGTGCTCCACACATGGTCAAGTACAAACCAAAAAAAGGTCCGGTCTCTCTTTGCGTCGCTATGGTAAAAATATTTGAGTGGGTGTCAGGTGACGTGGGGGTGGGGGTGGACTGGGAGAGACCAACTGTGACATTAAAGATTACACCCCTACTCTTCCCGTTTGAAGTGGATCAATTTAAAAGCGACATTAAAATAAGAAATAATCAAGTTAAGAAAAACACTGCAAAAGGTTACTCTATTTACATACAATGATTTTCTTAAAGACAAGGTATATCTTTACAGAAATCAAACAAAAAATTCAGAAATAGTCTCTTATGTTGTTTCTTTTTACATATTAAGTTCTTCATCTTCACTATAACTCATGTCGTCCCCTCAGACGAGTTTTTGTTTATTTCCCCGACAGGCTGGGTGAGTGCTTCCGGACCAAAAACGAGTCTTGTTCTGGAGAGCCCTGCCTGTCACAGGCTGCTGCTGCTTGTACTCTCAGCCTACAGCCAGGGGGCGCCATAGCACCAAAAATAAAAAGGACACCACCCCGTCTACTCGTCGCCCTTGCCCTTGAGCGAGGTTAGTTTCTAGGAGAGGGGGGTGAATGGATAAGCCTCAGCGCGGGCCTCTCTTCTGGTTATTGGGGCTGTAGCGAGCCGGGCTCAGTCGTCGCTGTCAGACAGGGTCTCGTATTGCTCTGACAGCAGAGACTGCCACACGCGCTGCTGGGCCACCGGGGCTCCAGCTGGAGGTGGCTGCTGCTGCTGTTGTTGTTGCTGCTGCTGTTGCTGGCTCTGTATGGCGGGGGAAGCTATGGAGGTGGGAGGCGTGCTGCTTAGTATGCGCATGGTCAACGGATTGTATGGAAACTGCATGGAGCCTGGGCAAAGAAGAAGAGAAAGCAATCAAAATTTAGATTAATTAGATCAGGGTATTTCTGTCTTTGCTGTCTAAATGCTGTCTCTTTTAAAATCAGAGTCTGAATGGCTCACCTGCAGATGAGGGTCGCTCGTCCCAGCTCCACTGGGGTTGGCCTTGGGCTTGTCTGTGATAATCTCCCTCGGAGTGGACGGAGGACACTGAAGAGGGACGCTCCCCTCCAGAGTAGGCCTGACCCAAGTTAGGTGACTTGGATTTCCGGCTGTTGGCTTTGCCCTGTTTCTGCTTCCCTGCAGATTCAAACAGGCAGAATGAGTAAATCAGCAACATGCTAAAACTAAGGGTCCGTGTTGCATTAAAGCACTGAGGCTGCGGTTACCCTTAAATTTTCATCTGAGGATGCCTTTAACAAAATGAGTAACATAAAATGACAATAAGAATTCCCTCTCTTTGATCTGTAAGTGTTTGCCCATAGCTACTTGAGTAATATATGTTGCTACGAGGTCCTTAGTAACTATTTAATAACTCAGAAATCAATCAGGGATGAATACCAGTCTCTTAAAAGTGAAATAATTTTGCAATATGAAGACAATCGCTGAATTTATGGCAATTGAAGAGGAGGAGATAACATGCATTTATCAGAACAGAAAAAAATGGTCATTGGTTCAAGCGATCTACAACTTGTAAGACAGTAGAGATTTAATATTTGGCTTAGTAACTTTGCAGCTAGCTAGCTAGAGTTAACATTACTCTCATACATTTATGTTAGTTATATTGTTCTATTGAAACTCCCCAGTTTTTACTGACTCCTGTCGCTGTTTGGCTATCTCCTTTCTCAGTGTCACAGTAATATTTTCATATTTATTTGTTTCTTCATCTACAGCTTGTTTCATAGCATGAATTGTCAAATGGATTTTGTTGTTTGTTGTACTTCCTGACACATCTTCTGCTTGTGCCTATTTGTTATGGCTGCATTCAATTTACTTTGGATTATGTGCTTGTGCTTTCCACATTCATTCTCATCTTCTGTCCAGTTTGGCTTCTTTCTTTTTGTATTATCCTTGTTGTCTACTATGGAGAAGCCAACATGAAATAACAGCTAACACTGAAAATAATTCTGTAAAGTGGCATTAAAGAATAATATAAGTGAAGCGTAAAACATGGTTACTGGAGTGCACATGTGCAGGTAACTTAATCTAAACACTTGGGCTAGGAGACAACCTAAGAGGCTTTGGCAATGCTCCTGAATGCTCCTAAATCCCTTACTTAGGGAAATATTTTGCTTAAGGGACAAATGTAAGGTAGTTCATGTAACAGGACAAAGATCGCTTCTGAACATTAATTTTGTAATGACAATGTAATTAGTGCCTACCCATACTGGGTGATGGGTTGGTCTCCTGGCGGCCGTCACCACCTGTGCTGGTTGAGTTGTTGATGGCACACTGAGCCCCTACTCCTCCCTGGTGCTCCTCCTGCCTCTCCTCCAAGTTGCCCATCAAGGCTTTCCGGATGATGTCCTCCAGGCCCAGGTTACTGGCTGGGTCACTGAAGGAGTGATTCCTGGGGTTGATGCTGCCTACAAATCAACAACACAACAAAACATGCAATGAGAAAGGAGACATCAATGAAGACTTAACTGTGAAATGTCTGAGTGAGTTAAACTGCCACTTACTGGAACTGGTAACAGCAGGCAAGTTGAAGATCTCTGTGCCTGGTTGTGCGTTTCCTGCAAGACAATTATTAGCTGTTGAAAAAAAACAAATGTCTGACAAGAAATGGAGTGAAAAATTATCCAGTTACTCAAGATGTTCCAATGTTATCACATGCTCAGTTAGTTTGGAAAATTAGAAGCAGACAGAAACAGAAATTACTTGCATGCACACATATTAAGAGTTTGTTCCATCATTTAATGCATGCATGTCAGTTTGAAGGGACAGTTAAACCCAAAATACACTGTCTCCCTCTTAACTGTAGTGCGTTTTGGCGTGAGTTGCAGAGTTTTGGAGATATCAGCTGGAGAGATGCCTCAAAGCGCCAAAAAATACATTTGAATGTCTCTTTGCAGAAATCATGACTCGGTTACTCAGGAAATCCACTGACCACCAACTGCATCACGGTGCAGGCTGACGCTAGTGACAGTGCGGGATATAAACATTTATGGCGTCCTCCAGTGTGGTGATACATTTGGCAGGTGTTGTTTGGAAGAAAGAAAATACTTCCTACATGAAACTGCTCACAACTGTGGACTACCTTCAGTAAACATGTAATGATTCCTGTAAAGAGACATTGGTGTTGAGTTTTTCAAATGTATTTTTTTTTTGGGGTGCTTTGAGCACCAAATGTTGAGTGCCAAAACCAGCACAACAGGTAAGAGGGAAATATTTTTGATTTTGAGGTGAATTGTCCCTTCAAAGTAAGAGGATAAGAGAAGACCCACTTACCAACATCAGAATCACCGACACCAGAGGTGGAGTTCAACTTACGAAAGATCTCCTGCTTCTTGGATTTCACCATTGGCGACGTGTTCTCCAGCTTGGTGAAGAAGGAGGGTAGATAGCTGACACTCCCTGGGGACCGTGAGTCACTCCTGTAACCAGACAAAGGGCAAAGAGTCAAACAGCAAAAGGGCAACAGGGGCAACAAGCCTTGGGCACTAGGCCCTTTCAGCTCCACTGGGATGTCAAACGACTGCTGACAGGAGGGAACGCTCTGCCTGCTGGCATCCATACAGGAAATTGATTTACAGCCTAATACAGTCAGGCATCAAATGTCAGGGCGCTAACAGGAAAGTAACTTTAGCAATGTGTAGATTAGGAGTAGAAATTCTGCTATTCAATATTCACAACATTATTAAAGCTGACAAGACGTCTATATCACAGTAAACATATACAAGTTGTACAAAGAAAAATCCTCTCCTCTCTTGCATGCATTTTTCTGTAATCAGCTACTACTGTATATATTCTTTTAATTGTTTCGTCAACAATATTCCAACAATGTTTAATATGATCGTTTGCATTTTTTGAAGTGGGGTTGTATGAGGCACTTATTGATAGTTACTGTATTACCAACAGGTGGTTGACACACCCACAATTCTGAGAGCACCAGTGGTCCCAGTTCAGGGAACTAAGAAATGTACTGCTGTGCACAGAGTCAGCAGCAAAATGCATTTATCTCCCATTAAATAAGCCAAGTGTCACACTCTACAGAGCCACCAGACTCCTTTAGCGAAATCAGTAATTTTACCTCAAAGAACACAGGAGTTGCTGGTCTGCTGTTGCCTTGATCTGTTAAGTTTGTTTGTGTTATTGTGTGACTTTATCCAAACTAACCTTTTAAAACACCAAAGTCACACAATCACACAAGCAAACCAACAGATCAAGGCAGCAGTAGACGAGCAACTCTCATGTTCTGTGGGATAAAATTACTGATTTCACCCGTGGGGTTGAGCTCCTTGTAACGGTGGTTTCACGTTAGAAGAGGCTGTCTGTCGGAAAAGTAAAGTGGACAAAATATGTATACTAAGACTAATATTGCTTCTTTTAGTTGGGTCTTTTTTTTAAGAGGTTAAAATTAGTTTTGCTGCTGACCCTGCTGACAGCAGTTCATTGTTTAGATTTCATGCTGGTACTCTCTCTCTCTCATGTAGGCCAACTGTATGTAATACACTGACTACTCCACTTCAAATAATATGCTCTATCCCTTTCATATAAATATCAAAACTAATTCTGAATCTATTTCAAGCTGTTTAAAGAGATGGCTTGTTGGGCTGATAGCTTCAAACTTCAAACTGCCAATCATCCTAACTGTGGAGATCCCATACCTGATCTCAGAGTTGTCAGCCTCTCTCCTCTGGGGTGGAGGCCCTCCACCCTCCTGTTTGTCCATGCCTTGGTAGCTCTGTGGTGGAGAGATGGGTTCATAGTTCTCCATCTGCCTGCCACCTCGCTCTGGAGATTTACCCGGCCTGAACAGGGAGCAGAGAGAGACAAATGTTAGACAGTGGATGAGTAGAAAACTTGACTGATTATTTCAGCGCTCACTGGCTGGTCCATGTACCTGGCTCTGGACTTGTCTGGGGCATTCTCTGGGGAAACTCTGCTGGAGGGTCTCTGATGGTGTGGGGCCTGGACCTGATTCTCCGGACTGTAGCGGCTGGGCACCTTGGCTCGACCTGAAGAGGACACAGATGGCACCACGTTCTGGAATGTGGCCGAAGCTGAAGAGGAGACGGGAGGAGGGTCCTGATTCCGGGCGAAGTCCTGGGTTATGATATGCTGCATGACAGGGAGCGACCGCAAAACCAGGTTAGTTAGGTATTATGGCTAATCTTCATATGTGCTGCATTACCATTTCAGATTCTCTAGAATTTCTTACCGAAATATGGTCTGCCAAGGTCATGACCCGGTGTGTCTTGGAGACCTGGGAGTAGCTGTCAGCCTGGGACGAGGGGGGCTGCTGGGGACTGGGCTGTGGTGGCTCTCCTGATGGCCGGTAACGGCTCATGTCATAGGCCCGCATGCCGGCTGGTGAAAGTTGACAGAGAACAGAACGATGCATAAAATTTCCATAGATTACTGTCCATTTATGCACCTGTTTTGGCAACGTGATCTGTTGAAAAGTTTCTAGAATTTGATTAATTTATTGACCAAACCAGTCTTCAAAAATAGAATTCGATTTTTAAAATTAAATCTAAAAAAACGCACAGTAGAAATGACTATAGCATATTTTGCAAAGAAATGCATACTTTTATATTTTGAGAAAAAAAAATTAAATAAATAAAATCCCCTTTGACTTTTGAATGGTTCCTGGAGGAAACCAGAATTCTTAGAGCTTTTAGAGCTTAAGCCTATTAACTAATTACCAGGAATATATTTTCCAAGATCTCTGGTTCCTGGTTATCTGCTACTCCATTACTGATCTCCTATTTCAAGAAGAGATCAATAATGGACTTGGATTTTTTCTGATCTTGCGCCTTTTTGGAAATAGGAATACCACAAAACATATATTCAGTTACTGTTACTTATGATTCCATCACTGTTTCTGTTTTTTGCTTTGTTTTTAGTGGAGTGGAGACTCAGGGTAAGATGAGGGAAGATGAGACAAGGAGGAGCTAACACAGTATATGCCGACAGCTACTGATCTACATTTGTTTGCAGGCGACAGGAATAACTGCAAGCGGAGTCTGGTGACGAGACGGCTGCAGAGGAATGGAGTCTCAAATGACGAGGTCAGTGGGTTAAGTCATTCAAGCTATGGTATGTTTACTCCACTTGACTCGCAGCTAAATGTAGCCTTTAGCCCCAGACAAATCCATTAACGTCATGTTTGACCTGAAGCAAAAAATCTTTGAAACAAATGAATTGAAACATTATTCAGTTATACTACTTGTTCCAAAAATGTACGCTCAAGCTTAGGAGGGGTGTTCATACCTGCTGCCTGTTGTTGCCCTTCTTCTGGTTTGTCCTGCTGGGATTGGACTGGAGAACTAGCAGGACTAATCACCTCGATGGCTCCTCCACCGGTGTTGTCGTATCGACTGGATGACACTGCAGGACAAGTATGGAAAAACAGATACTATTTATGCAAAATAAAGGACACAATATTAAGGTTTGGCCATGGTCTACTCTAAGAAAAAGATTACTTTTAAATCCACCCAGCTTAATGATGATGTCCCTGTGTTACATTGCACTTAAAGGGAGAGTTCAGATTATTTGATGTGGGGTTGTATGAGGTACTTATCAATATCAATGTATTACCAACATTAGATGCCAGTCAGCACACCCAGTTCATAGATACAGAGAGGGGCACTAGCACTAGCAACAAAAGGTATTTCAGCCAGTTAAAGAAAAAGTTAATCTAAAAAGAAAAATATCAACTTAAATGTACACCTTATTGAGAATATTTTCTCCACTTTACTTTGCCATCAGACAGCCTTTTCTGACAGGAAACCCCCATTAAGCCAAACATCTCTTCAAACCAACCAAACTACTTAGGAAAAATCAGTAATTTTACCTTACAGAACATGGTAGTTGCTGGTTTACCACTGCCTCAATCTGTTTGTTTGTGTTACTGTGTGACTTTGGTGAATCCTAACAAACCTTTTAAAACACTGAAGTGAGAAAATAATACAAACAAACTTAACAGACTGCAGCAGTGGCAGACCAGCAACTTCCATGTTATGAGAGGTAAAGTTACAGATTGGATTGGAGAGAGCAACATAGCACTTTCCCCATCTGAAAAGGCTGTCTGACAGCAAATATTCTATAGCATACACTTAAAATAATATAGATTCTTTTGGGTGGATCTTTCTTTCAGTGTCTAAAATTTGCTATAAATGTTTAGCTTCCATGCTGGTACCTATCGAACACACTCCTCTGCTTCTCCAACTGGCGGTGTGTTTGATAAGTACCTCATATAACCCCTCATTAAATAATACAAACTATTCCTTTAAGTGCAATTTGAATAATATCAGCTATCTCTTAATCAACATGTATCCACCACACTTACAGCTACTGGAGGAATCAGAGCTCTGAGAGCCTCGCTCTCGTGAGTCTTTGTCCGAGGCTATCTGCCGTGTGATGATGACATCAATGAAGTTAGCGGCTGTGATAGTCGTCTTTCCGCGAGTCCGGAGCTCCTCTTCGATGCGGGACTTTGAGGTTTGAGGACCCTTATCCTTAACTCCAGGGCCCTCTGAGTAAGCTGAATGGGGCTTTCCCCCTGGTAGAGACATTGCACCGTATGGTGACTGCATGGATCGCCGTTCTGCCTCCTGCTGCTGCTGTTCAGAGAGGCTGGCCGCTCGCCGAGCAGACATGTCATCATCCCGTTCATGTTTGCTATCCTTCCCCTTGGTCACGTCCATCAGTGGGGCAGAGGCAGCGGCAGCATCCACCAGAGCAGCCAGTGCATCAGCAGCAGTACTGTAGCGAGAGTTACTTGGGGCGACTGTTGTTGCTGCTGCTGTATGAGGCCTGAGGGCGGAGTAAAGAAATCAAGGCATCAAGCATATTTCCTGAAAGATGGGATCAGTTAAATAAAAACGTCCGACGAATGCATCTGAAGTCTACAGTTGAGAATTTTAATTTAAACCAAAAATCTAAAACGCATTTCTGAAGCCCAAAATTTAGACATGTATATACATTGAGGACAATCCCCAACAAATACATAAATACAAACACACAAAGTGTGAATGTGAGCTGATAAAAGTTAGAAGATGAAAGACTTACATTAGTGAGGTGATGACACTTTTGCCCTGGAAGATGCTCGGTCGCTGCTGAACCACTACATCCTGCGTCCTAAGTGATGGAGAAGGCGAGTGCAGATAACCTCGACTCACTGGTCGGCCTGGCTGCTCTGGTCCACCTGATACACACACACACATACAGGAAACATTGAAACAGTGTTTTTGAAAATTAAGTGCCTAAGAACATGTGCTGTTTAGCAGTCATGACGGAAATAAACTACTCTATGTAAACATTATACACAGCACTGTAGCGTACCAAGTAACAGCGACACAAGTGAGTTTTTTTGTAATGTTTTGTCCATATTGATGTGCAATATAAATAAATATACAATAGCGTGATCAAAATATTCCGAAAGAATTTGACTGTGTGCAAAAAAAAAATTGCAGTACAGACTCAGTAAATATACAGGATGCGCTATATTTAAACATACAAAATGTAGGTTCTGCCACTAGAGGTCTCTCTCACATTTAAAACAAGAACAAAATGTGCAGTTTGATGACATCTGAAGTAGTGTGGGATCATGGGAATTGTTTTCTTCATGTTAAACAATCTATCTGAAAATCTGTCTGAAAATCTATCTGACATAACTCTGGTAGAAAACATTCATGGATGACATAATATTAGGTTTTACTCATGTTAAGTCATGTTTGCTGGCTTCAATCCTCATATGTGACACATGCATGTCTGAAAGTTATAGCAACTACCAGCTAGCAGGAACCTTGCCTTGAATAAAATACAGATTTCTCAGGATTGGACCACTGTTGGCAAAAATTCAAGTACACAACTCAACAAAATATGTAACATTTTGTTTTGAGACATTTTAATGCAGAAATGTTGCATAATACAGCTTCAACAAATTATATCAATGGAACATAAAAGCAAGATATTATTCGGTAAATGTCACGTCATATCAGTGATCTTTGGTCAAAGCAAATCCAGTTTAGTAAACAAAGTCAAATATTGGCTTCTCCACTTGTGATCCAATCTTTGTTTTTCCCTCCATGCCATACTGCTGCAAAGAGAAGCTCTTTTCACATGTCTCAGCACACATTAGCTGCGTTTACTTGAAATTAATATTCCACTAATAATCGTAATGATACAGTAGTCCAATCAGAATAGAAATGCCTCATGTAACCACCTCAATCGGAGGAGACTGGCCCTATCCGGCCCAATCAGAAAGGCTGTATCTAGGCTTTGATAATCTGTTCAATAGAAGAGAATATTTGCACCTAATTACCTTATAAATGCTGTTGTTTCTCTCTGTTTGGAATAAATATACTTGAGTATATTCAAGTGCTCGAAAAGATGAACAAAGCTGGAATCTACCTTACCACTGACCAATCCAAAACTGCTAAAAATGTTTGCTTTAAAAGGCGAAACCACTTCTGTTATATTTTCAGCAGATTAGATGCTTCACAGCAGGCAGAACCACTTTCCATGTGTCAATAAAGTTATATTCTAATTAAACTCAGGGGCATGTAAACATGCATCTTATCTAATCACTTTATTTACCATCCATGCAAACAGTTATGCTGGAATCTCTTATTAGAATCACTTCAGTCAGACTGATGAAATATTGTCTGTGTTACTGTAGCCACTATTTGATCTGGCTTCATAAACCTTCTCTTGGCCTGGGCTGAAAACAGATCTGACACAGCCATGGTCATTCTATAACAAATAAAGTTTGCTCAACGATGTGGATCAACACATATTTCCTATACTAAAGTAATATAAACATAATAAATTTGAACTGAACTCACAACAGCAACAAAACTCACCTCCGCGAATGTATTCAGTGGTTCTCTCCCGGTCCCGCTCTCGTTCTCGCATTTCTCGGTCCCTCTCCCGCTCTCGCTCCCGTTCCCTCTCCCGGTGCTCCCTTTCTCTTTCCTTTTCTCTCTCCTTCTCCTGCTGCTCCCGGTCACGCTCCCTCTCCCGTTCCCTCTCTGCACTGGCAGCGGCGGCGGCAGCAAGGTGGGCAGGGTGGCCTGGGGACAACATCAGACATCACACACACACGATTTATACATGCATTACTCACTGAGTCTCAGCAGGATGGATCAGGCTTCCTTTATAAACCTGAACCATATGGCCATAAGGCATGAATCTATCACAACACAATGGTGGTAATATTCTGTCTCAGGGATATTACCATATTTACCATTTCAGACAAAACCATAAGTGCAACAAACTACACAGGGTTTGTTATGGTGCTGCTGCTTTAGCTGCATATCACTGTAAATATTCATAATGTCTTTAAACTCAGATAAATATAGACTAAGGTTTTTTGTTTTTTAAAATCTTAATTTAAGTTAAACCTGAAAACAACTTTGCATTCCAAAATGGAAAACAACTGCAGACCCGTCAGATCATTTCAGTACCTCTCAGTTCTGTAAATTACTACTTTAGTGAATTCACGTCTACATATCACAAGTGTGTTCAGTTTAGATAAAATGACATCACAGAGTTTCATCTGCAGACAAAAACAAATTGTTAAACTCAACCATTCAAAGATGAGCAGGGTATAAACCAGGGGTGTCAAACATACAGTTCGTGGGCCAGAAATGGCCAGGCAAAAGGGTCCAATCTGGCCTACTGTATGACTTTACAAAGTGTAAAAAAATGCAAAAATACAAATGTCAGCAGCTTCAGTACAAAATAATCTGTATCACATTTGATTGTTAAACAATACTGGCGGAAGCCTGTTGGGAAGGCACTGCCCAAACTTTGAATGTGTAAATGGTTTGTAAGGCAAGAGATAACTTAACATTCTTAATCATTAGCTCCTACTTCAGCTGGCATTGTGTGGTGATGCCAGACTTACTACACAGGAGTGGAAATTAAAAAAAAAATCTAGATCTAGTTATCAAGTTATAAATGCTTCATTTGTAGATGCGATAGTGATCTGTATTGTAATGTATATGTAATGACGGTAGACTGAATGGGGGAAAACTGAGACATTGTTGAAACTGGTTTATAATTGTGAACGTTTTCAGAAAAAGGGAAAAATCTGGAGGTATTGTTATTTATAGGTTATTATGCAGTGGCATTTCTGGTCTAGCCTGCTTGAGATCAAATTGGGCTGTATGTGGCCCATGAACTAAAAAGAGCTTGACACCCCTGGTATAAAAAACATTTCACATGTCAAACTTAGATTTTCGTGCCCCTAAAAATGATCTATTAAGGAGCACAATTTCTTGACACAAAGTTCACCCTGTTGTTGTGCAACAGTCAAACAGCTCTGTGAGAAATCCCTCCCAGTTTGACTGCAGGAAGGCTCAGCTTGATCTGTGACTGGACAGCAGAACTGACCTGTGACACCTCAGGCCAGTGCAGGGCCGCACTCTCACAGAGGTGTGAGGGAACACGGAGATCGTTGGCAGGGAAGATAAGGGAACACGGGGTGTAGGGTTGGGGGAGGGAGGGGTCCTCACCTGGCGATATGGAGGTTGGGTTGAAAGCCCTAGGAGGGAAAGGGGGCTGAGCTCCAGGGAGGTAGGCGATGCGTTCCAAAGTGGGAGTACCTGTTCCCCCAGGGTGAGGCAACAGGATAGTTGGAGGCATCTGGGCTAGATCAATAATCCCTTTTACAGACAGAAGCAAAGGGCCAACGGTGAACAACAAGAACCGATCCATCAATTTCTGAATGTATGAACACCGTATACACTTAACTGTAACCCATCACCTACATCTGTTAGTGCTCTCAAATACAGATTGATCAGTAAGCAACAGGGCTGCAAAGGGAGTGGAATAGTGGTCAACTTGTAAGAGGCAACCACTCAGCAAATGGAAATTTGCATGACCATACCCAATCAGAAAATTGAGTAGTAGCCGAATCAGTTGCAGCCCCAATATAAAGAGCAAATCAGCAGAATTGGACTAGGTCATTTGCTTCTGGGCGTCTGGAAAAGGTAGCCACTACTTCACAAGCACACAGTCTGCATACTACAGCCCCTCCCCGCCCACGGCCCCTCCCCTGCCTGGTGAGGCAGGTGAGGAGGAGGGTCAGCTGGTGGAGGGCCGTACCTCGAGCTCCGGCTGGGTAAGGGATAGCGACGGGCTGTTCCCGTGGCGACATGCCTCGGGCCATGTCAGGTCTAGGGATGACTTGCATCTGCTGAGAGGTGATATAATCGTTGAGGATCGTCTGCCTCGTGTTCTCCATGGTGTACAGCTGGTATGTGTTGTGGTAGCCTGTTGGGGACGGCTGCCGGGGGAACATGAACGCTATAGCAGAGGACAGAAGAGATGGGGGGAAAAAAAACAAAAAAAACAGAGAAAACAAAACATATGAACAGAAGGCCCACAGATACTGATCGCAACTGCTGACGTCAATAGCTGAAAAAGATCCTGGGCATATAGTGCCTATGAATTAGACAGCCTGAGTTGCTTTCGTCAATTTACTCATTTTTTTCAGATATTTTAATTGAAGCAAAATAGTTGCTTTTCCATAAACAAATACACATGAGAAGGACAGACGAAGAAACAAAGTACCCTCTACCAACCCCCACCCACTGCCCTTGTATGGAAATTCCTCCCTCATTCACAATTGAAAAATAAAATGACACTTTATAATTCACGTAATTTTAACATTAGTTTGCTTAATATAAAATAATTAGTTAACAATTTGTTAATGGGTAATTAGTTTATTAAATGTCTATAAACATTATTTGGTTGGCTCTTATAAAGCTGCAAATGATGATTATGATACGGTACGCTATACATAGACATCTATATTTAACTATCAATTTACCATTAATGAATGATGTTATTGTAAAGTGGTAAGTAAGTAAAGAATAAAAATTCAATCAAGTAAGGTATGAGGTCCTAATGTATATTAAAGTATAAACTACAACATGAAGGAGACAATGGGTGGGAGCACAGGACATGTTTCTATACTAATTCACGAGAAAAGGGGCTGTAATGATGGCAGTAAGGCCAGAAGAGCCCCATATTTTTTTCATGCCCTATAGGATATTAAATTGTTTAACCACTGCCCCTGTGAGGGAAGAAGTTCTGATTTCCAGTTTTGTAGGACTGACTTTTCAAGCACCCCATCCCAAATCAAAGCACCTTTCAAATCTTGAAAACACTACATTAAAATTCAAGTGATATCAAGACTTGTATTTCCCAAATGTGCCCATGAATAATATGAAGTTTGTTTGTTTTTTTGTTTTTTTTAGCTCACGTGACGTCTCCCAAGATCCAGACCCTAGCATAAGATGGAATTATGGGTCAATTCACTTAAAATTAAGGGCATTATTGATCTGTTTGTTATTATGGTGTTAACAGTGAAAAATGATTTAAAAACTGTACCAGGATCCAACACTCTGTGGAACAGGGTGGGGTCGAGATGTGGAGGCAGGTGGGGTCTGTACACTTCTCCAGGAACAACGGGCCTGTGGTGGGGGTCGAAGGGGCTATGAGAGGCTACAGGGTCACCACCGGACACGGGGGACTTGGCTGGGACGCTGTCCCTCTGTGTCGGGGTCATGGCACTCTTTCTTTCATGAGAAGCAGATTTCGCAGAGCTCATACCACCTTTGTAGGACAGGGGAATAGACATGGTTTATCTAATTAGTCAGTGCTTAGTCAGAAAACACTACTAAATGTGTAATTCAGTTTTGTCTAACACTAGAATTGTTGTAATTATAAACAAGTAATGAATGGCTAGGAAAGGCTACAGTTCCAGAGTTTGTTAATAAAATGGTTATGAATATACCCTCTGGACCACGTCCCAGCATAGGTGACCCTCTGGACACGGGATTGGTGCTGTAGTTAACAGGAGTCCTGCGAGCATTGGCGTCCTCATACATGCCCGGGCTAAGCTGGGATTTGCTAGCCTCCTGGTGCGTGGAACGTAGGACCGAGGCAGTTGAGTTGACCACAGAGGTGTGGCGCACTGCCTTGCTGTCCTCGTACTTGACTCGTTCCATGGCCTCCAGCTGGGGCATGCTGTGAGGGAGCTTACTGGGACTGGTGATTAGGGACTTGACATTGTGCTTGATAGTAGGCTGGTTGAGAGAGTGAATCTGGTAAATAAAAGGAACCACAGGTCAGCCATCAATTTATCATTAATATCACTGGTTACACACACCATGTATATTTGCGATTTTATATATTTAATAACAAAAGGTTTAAGGTAAAATAAAACCCAGATATAAAACCCACTGAAGGGATAGTTTGGATTATTTCAAGTGGGTTTGTATGCCACTTAAAAAAAAGGTCCACTAAGAAAAAAAAAAGATTTTAGGGGTACACTATATTTAGAATATTTTCACCACTTTACCTTCCATTACCACAGTTTCCATTTTCAACTGCTGTATAAACCTAATATTGCTCTCTCCAAACCAACCAGACTCCTTCAAAATTTGTAATTTTACCTCGCAGAACACAGGAGTTGCTGGTCTACCACTGCCGTGATTGCTTAGTTTGTTTGTGTTAATGGTGCGACTTCTGTGTTTTAAAAGATTAAGATCAGATTCATCAAAGTCACACAATAATGCAAACAAACTAACTTATCAAGGCAGTGATAGACCAGTAACTCCTGTGTTTGGCAAGGCAAAATGACTGATTTCACCTGTGGAGTTTTGGTTGGTTTGGAGAGAGTGATACTGGTGCTGGTACTCCTATCTGCTTCAAACTGGGGGTGTGCTGACCTCCATCTACTGTAGTTAACACACTGACTAATGACTAAGTACCTCATACAACCCCACTTCAAATAATCCTTACAACCCTTATAATATATGACAATGAGTTCACTGAACAGATCTAAGGAACAGTCGTAGTATACAAGTAACCCATAAAAAAATCCTGGCCTGCACTTCAAAACTAAAACCGTCTTACCTGTTGTATGGAGCCCTCCATGACCCTCCTGTCCGACAGGTCAGGGGTCTTGCACATGTCCTGGCCAGACTGGTCTTGTCGGGGGATTTCGTGAATGGAGCGTCCCATCTCTTTGATAGTATTGACTCCCTCATAGGGTTTGCCCTTGCCAATACCCCCTTCGAAGGAGCGGATGGGTGGGCTCTCTCGTTTTATCTGTTTTCCATATTTCATGGCGTCTTCATAGCTCTCTGCAGCGGTTCTGGGTGTCCCTGGAAAAATTTGACAAGTATTTCAGCTTTTTCTCATTATTTGATACTACTCTGATGAGCAAGATGGTGCAGATGCAGACACAGCAGCTCAATGCTCCCAGTTAAAGAGCAGTGGTTTTGTTATTTTGTCTATCTTTTTCAATACCTTTTTATAATGCACTGTTACTATTTATCCGCTGCATTCAAGTGCCTTTATTTATTACATACAGTAGATTGAAGATGCTACCTCGTAATATTTATCTTGTTTATTCTTCTTGATTTGTTTTTTTCCTTTGATTCTTATTTTTATCCCTCCATTCTCATTTTTTATCCTTTTATCCGTTTTTATCCTTTTATCTTGTTTTCTATTGTGCTGTCTCTCTGAGAGTTACCAAACATAATTTCATTGTAGGCCTAAAATGACAAATTAAGTTAAACAGTGAGTGATTTATAGGAATGAGGCAAGCTTTGCAATTAGCTACCTTGCATGATGGATCCAGTCATCAATGGTCTTTCCTTAGAGTCTCCATGTAGCCCGTCTCTGGGTAAGGCTCTGCTAATCAGCCCTGAGAAACAAACACGTACAATCACTCTTCTGATACAGAACAACAACACACAAACTTGGGCACATCCTGAGCGTGCACTCACTGACACACAATCAATACCTTCAAATGGAGCTCCTTCCCTACCAGGGTGCCCCCTGCCCATGGGTCCCTCCATCATGTCGTAAGTGCGTTTCAGCTCATGGCCTGTTCTGGGGCTGCGGGTGTTTTCCCTGGGTTTGTTGATAGCTTTTGGACACAAGAAAAAATTCTGCTCAATTTTGTGTATTGGGTAAACAATTACTTAGTGTATCAATAAAAATAATCAAAGCACTTACCATCATAGGAGAGGATGTGACCACTCTTGCCTTCATAGATGACGTGAGCTTTAGCCAGCTGTTCTCCCCTGGCCTTGTCTGGGCTACTCAGGTCCTCTGTGGCCAGTTTTGTGATTGTGCCCTTCAGCAAGTCAGCGGCGATGCTGGACTGGGGCAGGGCTGGTGTGCCCTATTTTTAAAAAGAACAAAGATATAATGCAACATAAGACACAAAAACACATACCCTAAAATATATAATCATTGAAAAAGTCTACCTTCTATCTGTCATGTCTCCATTCACAGTTTCTATCATATAATTACCATAAAAATCACTTCGACCAATTATTACCTGAGTGATTGATCCTCCCCTGAAAGGCAGACCCTCGCCCACCTTTGCTGGGTTGCCTCTGCCATCCTGTATGGATGGAACTGCAGCTCCTGGAGAATTAAATTGAGGGAAAAAAAGAGAGCTAAGTCACGTGTGGTTGGTGTCATCTAGTGGAGGTGAATCAAAAGTATGACTTTGGTAGTAACTAAAGGTGGGGGAAAAAGTCAGAATATGGAAAGTCTACTTTTGAATTTGGTGAGGGTGGCTGAGCATCCATCTGCAGACTGATACACTCTGACCAGCACCAAGGCTTAAAAAGCTTGTGCACTGAAGCATTATGGCTCCAATGAAGTTGAAGGGAAAAGAGACCTGGACCAAGGTTTTTATAGTCAACTTAAAATGAACACCAGGTGTGGGGGAAAAAAAATCTTTAAGTAAACTGAAATACAAATAAATAAAAAACAAAACAAACAATATGTAACTCTAAAACAATATGTACATGCATATGTATATTAAGACTGGGATGTCTATGTGACTGCGAGTTAAATGGCTTCACAAAGTGTTGTGTTTGTACTCTGAACTTCTTAACTATAATCACAAAAAAATAAAAACTAATACAGGAAATAAAAGCAAAATGAAGCCAAAAAATCCACTATGGAACCAAAAATTACAAACAAAATAAAAAATGAATGCAAAGTACAAAACAACAATAACTGCTGAAAGATCCCCAGTAGTAGTAATGCCAGTTTAAGTGTCAAGTTTAAATCTAGAGAAGCAGAAGAAATACTGAAAACAAAAAGGTGTATATCCACAGTTGATTTTGTTGTCACATAGTGTCCCAGAGTTTGAATGGTAGTCATAAAACAGATAAAAATAATATGTAAGGTGAAGCTAAACAAACTAGACATGACGGTCTGGAAAACTGATGAACTGAGACTTTTGCTTCACTTTCAGTTCTAGAGTAATATAACAGAGCTGTGCTCCAAAGGTCCAAAGGATGTATAAAACATCAACCTTTCTTTGACGGTCAATATGTCCTTAATCGTCCTGAACAACCTCATTTGACATAGCGACATAGCATGCAGTGCGGCAACACTTGGCAACGCACATAAGCAATCATGTTTTCTGCAGCAGAGGGAATTGGACTGAACACCAGTGTGGTCAATATGAACCTCATTCATACAGGCCTACATGGAGCTATTAATAGTGAGCTTGTCAGGATTTGAAATTTAATACGACATAAATGTTCTGCTAATGTATTCATACCCCTAACCCTAACCCTTAATGAGCTACATCCATGATAAATATGGTTGGCCTCTGAGTTACATGTCCTCTTCTAGAGAGCAGGTAAGAGATCCCCCCTCCTCTGGTGTAACTGAGGATGGATGTACAGCAGCACATTGCAAAGTAAGTGTGGGAATAAAGGATGTGAATATATGCTCTGTCTTTAATACAGCTTGTTACAGCTGTTTACAGCTTTACGATTGGAACAGCTACTGCAGCATTGGTGGGAGTGGTACTTTATGTCTGTCTAAAGCTGCATACAAGCCTACCATCATGTCACATTGGCCTGTATTTGAGTAGGGCCTTGTCTGAATTTCACAAGGAAAATATGGTGTAGTAATGTGACAGCCTGTCATCCTACCAGGCTTGTTAGGGTCCTGCTGTCGAGGCAGACCCAGAGAGATGGAGCCCACAGTGCTCTTAGTCCCCTCTGGCCCGTAAACAGCATGGGACGGCAGGTATGTGCCAGGAGTTCCCTGGAAAAGCAGGAGCAGAGAACACATTTCAAGGTCAGAGCACTGTGTTCATGAAAACAGGAAGTGGTGTCAAGTGATGTTGATAATCTTGTATGTGTCACAGTTATTTATTCATTTATAAATTTTGGTATAGGATGTGAGAACAGGTAATAAACCAATCATTGCGTCTTAATTTTCCAGACTAATACACCTTTTAGCTAGGCCTAGTTATTCGGGATACATCTCTGCTGACTATTACGAATAGATCACACTGTAAGCACTGTGACACACAGGACATTTTAACTGTTCCTTGATTCCCTACAAATGTAGTTTTGTTTCCTCAAGAATAATTCTTCCCGCCAAGTTCAAAATAGATGAGAAATTGATTGCAGTCACTCACAATAATGATTAAAGAACATCTGTATCCATTTCTATGTGCCTGATCTATGGTAATTCTACTGAAAATGATCTGTTTCTTTTTAATTTATGCTCACTAGCACAGTCTCAGACACATTCAACACCAACGGACTCAAACTACTGAAAAATACATGATTTTCTAAAACACTGTAGTCTATCTTCCTGGACCCAGTGGTTATACTAACAAAGTCTGGGTTACACTCTGCTCTACTGTCAAGTCAACTAAATTTTGTTTATATAGCCCAGAATCACAAATCACAATTTGCCTTAAGAGGCTTTAAAATCTGTACAGCATATGCCACCCTCTGCCTTTAGACCGGGCTGATTCAATTGGTGGCCCGTGGGCTGAATCCAACCCTTTAATGACCTCAATCCATCCCTTTGACCAATATGAAAAAATGATGTCATTGTGATTTTATTTAAATAACCATTTAACAATCTAAGTTTATGGATGTTTATAACGCTTTTTAGGAAATCCCTTTATTGGTTGGCAAATTAACCCATTCATTAGTTATGTGTGTTGTTAAGCACAGAGACAATTATTATTTAAAAACGTTTTCACGCAGGTGCAGTCTAACTGAATGAAAAAAAAAGAAAGATATTAAATACAATATTGAGCTCATTAAAACAAGAACAAGCTACTTCTAATTTAGGATTACAAAGGTGCATTGTTTTTTTCCCCCTGTACTTTTGTATATGTTTCTTTTCCAATTGTGAAAACTAATAAAGTGGAGAGAAAAATAAATAGGTTTATTGTTTTATACATTTGAATTCCCAACTTTATAGGTAAACATAGGAAATGTAAACCTCCAGTCCCTCGGCAATTTAATTACTTTAGAAGGGCCAGATTTGAAAAAAGTAAGTGAACAGGACTGACTCAGACCCTCCATTTGAAAAAGAAAAAAATCCCCATGGAAACCCTTTAACCCTTAAACTAGTAGTTTAGTACTAACACTAACCCTATAATGTTACTACAACTCCTTATGTCATTTTTAGGGAGAGAGTAACTCCAAAACAATGCATTTAATTAGGGTGGTTTAACTTGACATATACAGAATTGCATTAGTTTTTCCTTTGATAAATGGATAAAGAAAATCTAGGTAGGTAGATAGAGCTGTGTTTGGTCTATCATGGTGTCTGTTTTGGAAAACCTATCATCATCAAACCCAGATGTGTTCATTCTAAGTGACAGCTCACATTAAACTGATGATTAAAGGAGCCCTGTGGAAATTTTCTTGTAAATGAACAAAAAAATGTGTTAATGTTCAATTTTTCTCACCAAAAAGCTTTGTGTGTATCATTGAGCTCTAACAAATGTGTTGAATACATACCTTCTTCATCAAACATTTGTAAAACTGATTTTTCAAGTATTTTAAATTCAGCATTGTTTACATTTATTTACTAACTTGCAATCTTCTTCTTCCATGTCTTTGCTGGTGCAATGCTGCATAAACTGGCATGTTACTGCCACGTCTGGCAGGGACCCTATCATAGAGAAAAAGCTCCAGAAAAAGCTGCAGGGACCCTTTACAGTTTTGTCTTTGCCCTGGTGTGAATGTCAGTCATGTAGAAAAGTAAGAGCAGGATTGCCTCACTGGCTCCACCGAGAAACCTTTGCCATCACTCGCCCAGTGTCTTACCTGGGAGATGGAGCCACCTTGGATGAAGGAGGGCTTGTCCGTGGGCTTGGTGGTTGGAATGAGTGGAGGAGGAGAGGGAATGTTGGGGGGTCGACTGGGTCTGCTGAATGTCACGCGGACTCCATCTTGCATACTTTGGACCAGCTGGTTGGGCGAAGGGTGGAGAACTGGTGGGGAAAAAAACAAAAATAACTGACTACCTGAACAACATTTGACAATTATTGTTATTTCTGCTTCTTTGTTGCTTAAATTTAACTGACTGAATGTTGGCCATAGATTCGTTGCACACAAAAAAGCAAAATGTACATCACTGCATATATTTAAAGTGTCAAAATAAGAAATTCAAAGATTTGCCTAATGTTATCAGCACTTGCAGGAAAAAAGCCCTGCTTTTGTATGTAACAGTAATTTAACTAAAATCTTTACCACTAGATCATTACAATTGATAAAATTCATGAATTCATGCTGAAACTAGCCAGCTAACCCAAGGTATAGCTGGTTCCCAGGGCGTTACAAAGCTAACTAACGTTAACTTAATAACATTAAGGTTACCATTACATAGGGTTATTGAAACATTAACATTAAAACTCAAAGTA
>JAJHUR010103229.1:0-21476 GCA_027495735.1 Lutjanus campechanus
GGGGAAGTTCCTGTGGTGGAAACAGGGCAATTTTGATTTAGCAGCTAAGCCTAGTGTGAGCCTTGGTTTCCTTTTAATTAAAAATAAATAACACTGTAATTACTTTTAAAATTACCTAGTGCATATCAAATAATTGCAGAGATCAGGGAGGGGACGAACAGGGTTAGATTAGTGTGTCCTTTCAGGATAGCCACAGTATGTCATAAAAAAGGAGTCAAGGAGTGGCACTTGGATATCAAAAGGGGAAAACTATAACACATCTCATTGTCCTTCAATGATAAAACTGTACATATGTTTTACATTTTAATTTACTGTTTAGTAATTACAGTTTGGCATCTGTTTTATCACTGAGATGGACATATTTGCTTTTCTGGAATGAACAGTAGGCAATTTGAGGAGGGCAGAGGGGGATGCCATCCTCCTTGTTAGCAAAATGACCAGAATGCATTCTCTTGTTAAGGTGCCATCGCTCCTCTCCGTCCCTGTAGCAGACAGAGTGCAGCAGGGGCAGAGTTTCTAGTTGAATATGTTAGTCTATTGATCCTTTATCTGACTGAGGTTTGTGCAAATTAGAATCTATGGCCCCGACCGTGGCTCTAAAATATTAATCGCCTGTGTATTGATAAATTCCTTGTGCTGAAAAAGCAGACTAATTTTTAATTGTGACTTTTTCTCCAAGTCCCACCCTCCTATGAGTTTCATCTTAATATTCTCTACACTGTACAGCCACAGGGATGTTTTAAAAAAATACACAACCAAAACATTTGTTCATAAGTCCACTGGTCAGTCACAGTTGAACAAACCATCCCCCTGTTATTTTTTTTAAACTTTCCTATTGGGAAAAAGTAACCTAATGCTTCATATTACAGACTGGCTTACCGAATATTGATATGGGCTCCCGCTTCTTTGCTCATTTATTTTGATTTTTTCCTTAATATTTCAATCATCTGTACATGACTTTTAGCATAAGAATAAGAGTACTATCAGTAAAGGAGGTCTGAAGGATTGTGATGTCACTAATAACTGCAATCAACACTGGGTCACAGAGATGAGCTAGCTTGGAAACTCACCCCACCAAATGTTGGTTTAGCCCATAATCCGGCTGTGTGATTTGTCAGATTTCACAGTAAAACCCTGCATTAATGTTAATCTGAGATTGTTACTGTTCGTGTCTGATCAGGGGGTGACACACAAACACAAACACACACTAACCCCTACACACACGCCCACGCACAGACACACACACAGTCACAGACATGCTGTCAGGCTTATCTGTCACTGATTGAGAATGTCATGCATTGATTGAACACATTGCAGTGAAACTCAGAGCAGATGTGTGCCGTGTTTCGTGTGACACGATCGCATGTATGTCACACGTAGCCTTAAGGAACAGTTAACAGCTCTCTTATATGTGTTTAACAGACGCTTAAGTCAAGCATCACACTTGTTAGGGACCTGAGATGTGTGGTTGGCCGCACTAACCTGTCCCTTGAGTCCTAAAATCAAGCAGCTATTGATTTAAAAAATTCTTGCGTGTAGTATGTTTACAGTACCACATTCAGCCCACTCTTCCTTCTCTTCCTGGCTTTCTTTTGTTGTCCTTATTTAAACCACAGTTTACTCAGCTTTCTGTGGCCTCTGGGGTCGTCACAGCTGAATACTTCCAACAACACAGTTGCACCAAAAACCCAAAGGACAGAGCTGGTGGAGTCAGCAGAGATCATGCAAACACTTGACAACATACTGGGTATTTTGGGGGGGTGAAATCTTTAATATTCCCACTAACAAAACATTTTAAAAAAGGGATTGTAATTTATGCATACCTAATAGACCTACAGACTTGTTATATGACCAGTTTATCACATAAAAACTTTACTTGGATCATATTTCTGTGGATAGCACTGCTAGTCTGCCAATCAGTCCACCACTTTGGTCCAGACTGTATCAATAGATTTTGCATACTTATGCTGCCCTGAAGAATATGTAAGAATTTTAGTTTAAACTTTCAAGAATTAACAGAATGTGAAGAAATGACAGTTTTCACATTATGTCAAAGATATCAATGTATTGTTTTGTGGAGATACCTACTGAAGTTAGCTAATCAGGCTCCGTCTTGTAATATTTTGCACCTCAAAAGGAAGAAACTGAAGCACCCAGTGTGCCAGCAAAACCGAGGTGGTTATCTTGCTGGGTTTGACTCTTGGCACCCCGGGGCTGACCTCCTGTAACCCGAGTTCAAGCCTCTCCTAGTGCTAACTTTTAGCTAATTAGCTGTAGGCAGCTACAGTTAGCCGTCATATTTGCTCAGGTGATATGCTGCCCCATATTTGTTTGAAGAATTTAACAGGTGGCCACTTGTTATATTGTACATGCAATCCTGTCTTTGATGATACCCTGACTTTTCTACTTTAATGAACACATGAAGATTGTGGGTTTGAAACTACTATTAGATGGATTCTGGATCTTGCTTCACCATCTTGTCATCTCTTCGGTTTACTTAGAAATACATGATAAGCTAATGGCATTCCCATTACCCTCAGTTTTATTTCATGTTAAGTGCACGTCCTCACAGAGCTGCTGGCCTGGCTGGAGAGTCTCACGTCCCTTACAGGGACTCACTCAATGCCAAAGACGTACCTTAACTTGTTGATTTGTTCCTTTCACAATGAAAAAAAGATATATTTCTTATCCATTTGCAGAGAAACTGATTAGCTGAAGTGTTTTTAAGTAAGTACATTTGGATAAGTGAAAAGATACAGAATCTTTAGTCCATTTGGCTACAGCTTTTTCTAAACTAGCACAACAATATGGAAACATTGACCTGTCATGTTATTAGCTTGGACAAAACATTGTTAGCTTAACAGTAGTTCAGCCTGCCTAGGGCGCATGTGGGTTCATGAGTGTGTGTTTTTTGGCACCTCACAGGTTCTGGTCCCTCTTCCCACCCTGTGAAAAGCTCTGAGGAAGGTCTAATGCCGCCTGGCTGCATGTGTGTCTGTGAGGTTTATCTCCCCACCGTCCATTTTGGGTGAGAGCAGATTAGTCAGAATCCACCAGCTGCTGTGGAATTGGTTGAAATTGTGCCACACAGCGCTGTAATACAGTTACGTAAATCTGACCAGTCAGAGGTAGGGTTTAACTTGCATAAAGAGCAGGGCACTTGACCCAGAGAGACAGCAAATGAAAGGGTCCCCACTGGGCCTTTGTGCTGCTTTTCCAGCTTGTGTCCAGTGATGCAGAACTGCTCTTTTCTCCCATGAAATGACAGATGATAACACACACACACTGCCTCTCTGTTCTGGGTTTTGCTGGTAACATTTTTGACAATTCAGTAGGTGGTGACTGTATAACGTGTTGTGTGGTAACGTGCAACGCTACTGACACAGAAAAGCCACATACGGGAAATGACAGAGAGGATCTTTTAACTCCACTCACTATTCAGCTCAAGGTTACATAAGTAACTCTTTAAACGGCTCGAGAAGACATCCGAGGGAGGGCTGTGACTCCGGGTTTTTACGGCTGACAGTTAGCTCTTCAGGGGATGAGACTGGAAGGCTCTGTAGTTGTTTCTTTGGGGAGATGATATGCTGAATATTACCTCAGAGAGTGAGTGTGGTAATGCTTATTTTTTCATGAAAAGATTAAAGGAGATACGTATAATATATTTACTGTAATGATATGTCATTGTTGAATTTGAATCCATGCCTCATTTATTCGATGGGAAAAAGTGTCATTTGAACTAACACTGCTCTCAAAACTCCAATCAAACTGTCCAACTAGGCATTGCTGATAAAATATGGATCAAGATTATGTTACTGCATTGCTTATTTCTTGCTTAAAAGTTTTCAGAAACATATTTTAATGAATATTAAGTTGTAAAAACAAAAAAGACTGTAACCAGGCGGCTGCCTTTTTGGCTCTCATGTCTAGAGGGTAACTCCAGACCTGACCCAGACCTTAATTTTAACCCAAACTATGATCTTTCCCTCACCCTAACCAAGTGTTTTCTGTCATGTACAATTTTTTTTTTCAGAAACATACAGCATTTTAGTGCACTGTTTAGCTGTGATATGATAAAATTACCCACCAGGTCACCATGTTGGAAACATGGACAAACATGTACATGCAGCTATTCCAGCTAAACAACAACAAACACACAGGAAGTGTGTCGTCATTCTCTGCTCAGGAAGGCATTACTCCACTAAATCTTCACATTGCTAATAGTTGTTTGTTGACATCTAATGAGGCTGAGTGTTGCATTTAGCACCTTTCAAATTAATGCAGAATGTTTGCCGAGTCAGTAAACATCTGTTTATGAGTCGTAAGAAATCATTAATAATCTTTTAGGATGACTAGATGTTTATACCGGCTAAATTAAGCACTGTGTCAATGGAGTCTGGCAGGCAGCCACTGGACTCCAACTCCAGAGTGTGTATCAGAAGTGGACTTTTCTTTTCGGGATAATGAGATTAGCTTTACATCAACCAACAACTGACAGTGAAAACATCTGATCAACTTACAGTTTAGGAGTCATCGCCGCTTGTCATTGTCAAAATATAATGTTGCATTCGTCATGCACTTGTGAAGGTTCAGAGTCTCTGCAGCCTGCAGGCAACTGCCTGAGCTTTGAGTCTGGGGAGGAGGGGGCAGGGATAAACAACTCGCTTCAAACATAGATCGGATATTAAATAGGGACTCAACCTATTTAATATACTGCCTATGGCTCCAACCCGCTATCTGGACTGCAATACTTTTTTTTTCATTTCATCTTCATGTGCACAGAAACCCTGCACATAAATTGAATGAATTTCTATTTAAACATTCAATCAGCCCCAAAAGACATTAGATCCAAGCCTGAACTGCCCTACTTTGTGCAACATTTGGGGGAGACAGACTGTCTTGTCTATTTTTGCATGCCTCTAAAACTCATTCAGTATGTGGAACGACAGCTTTGGGAGAGGTGCTCACTTGGATCTCATTCAGGCTCACTCGTCTCCAGAATAATGAAGATTTCCACAACTCTTCACAACTAAACTACGTGACATTCACACATTAATGCGTGGTTGGTGCCAGTAAGCAGTTTCTGTGAAAATGAGGCAGGAGGATGGAAAAGATGCCCTCCCTCTCTCTCTCTCTCTATGACTGCTTTTATTTGCTCTGCCTCCCAGGCTTAATAATGTAGCTGACTATGTTCTTTATTTATTCTTTTTCACTGACTCCTAGGTGCCTTGGCTGTGCGATGTAAGGCCAAGAAATGGCAGAGAGTGGAACAAATGGGGAAAGAAGAAGCGAGGATAAAGGAAGAGGAGGTGGTAAACCTCTCCAGGAGCCCCATAGCCCGTCTCTTGGCCTCTCACCAGTTGGCACCCCCTCCCTTGGAACCAAAAGGCATCTCCCAAGAGGGATTGTGATCCAGCTGACTGGGACGGAGGGAGAATGGGACAGTCTAGATGACAGTGAACTCATCTTCTCTCTTGATCACGATGAAGACTACCCCTCCATATCTCTCTCCAAGGAGAGGCAGCTCTCTGTCGAGGATGACAGAGGGCTGCAGTCCCAAGCTTTCCACGTCCCTCTTTCACCCTCGTCCCCTGACTCTCTAGGCAACCTCTCCGCCATGGGCCCCAGCTTCCTCTCCCCAGGCCCTTCTTCACCCACCCACCGACCCCTTGCAAACCTGGTCAAGTCTCTTTCCACGGAGCTGGAGCTCAAGGAAGGCTCCACCCTCAGACCCAAGCCCCTTCTCAGCCTTGTCAAGTCGATCTCCACGGAGATCTCCCGCTCTGAACCTGAGGTGTCACAGTCAAAATCAGACTCCCGCCTCAACCTCCACCTGTGGAAGCAGCTTACCCAATCAAAATCCCGCAGCAATGGGGACTCTCGCACCGCGCCCCCTTCTCCTAGCTCACTCTCCCCTAGTGGAGAGGGTCTGAAGGGCGGCTTCTTCAAAATGGAGCTAGAGGACACCAAGAGGAAGTTCTCAGAGGCGGTGCACGAGCCTCTGAGCAGCATGTTCAGTAAGATCATGAGAGAGGAGAGCACTGGCAGCCCCAAACACCAGAGCAAGACCCAGATCACCTCCAGAGGTTTGGGGCGTGAGAGCAGCACGGACACGGTTCTTTCTGAGTCTCCTGTGAGAAACGCTAGAAAAACAGACGCTGATGTGTTGCCCGTGTTTGACTGGCCTTCTATTAGACATCCTGGGAGAAGCCACCGTACCTACTGCCCGGTGCACCGCAACAGACAACATCACAGGGATGAGGAGCTGGAAATATGTACAGACGGTGACACGATGCAAGTCCTAGCCATTGAGACTCATGGGCCAGCGAGGAGATCACCTGCTGGTCCTCAAGCTCTTGCACCACCCTTGGTTAGGACTTCTCCCCTTCCTCAACCCACTCATCCTCTGCCACGCATGAGTTTGTTCTGCGTGGCAATGCTGTCGTACGGCTACTTCATCCTACCTCTCAGTCCATACTTCTCCGGCCTGGCTCTGGGATTAGCACTGGGCTTCTTGCTAGGATTGTTTCTCATCCGAATGGGTTCCTCCAGGTCTCGTTGCTCAGATCCGTCACACAGACCACCACAGACTCTGCTGGGAGAGGGGATTATGACAGGTGGCACTGTCAGCACTGAGCCTGACACCCTCAAGGTAAATGGATGAGTCATTAAAGAAGAAAATGTCACATATTTGCTCTCACCTTATTTTCTACCACCTCAGTCTCACTCCAACACATTTCTCAACATGTCTTCCATTAATAGCATGTGAGAAAGAGCACTTATAGGTGTCATCAAGAAATCAGCAGGCTTGAATTTCATTTCCACCCAACCCTTGTCTCTCAAAGGAATAGTTGGCATTTAGGGAATTATGGTTCAGTTGCTGGCAGGCAGTTAGATGAGAAGATCAATTCTACTCTAATGTCTGACCAATAAATATAAGGATTAGCTTAGCATTAGTCCTGCACAACCAGACCTATCTCTAAACTTCATTTTAGTGCTGTTCCAGCACTGGAGAAAGATCTGGCCGTCTCCATTATCATTCTGGCACACGGGAAAAATGCTTTGGCTTGTTTTTATTTCTCAAAATCAATCACAATCGTCTTGGGTGGTGCTACGCCCAGGATGTAATGATGGTGCCCCTGTAAAAAAAAAAAGTCATAGAAAAAAGTCAAAAAGTGTCATAGCGGAACTTGTTTTGGTGCACATGGAAAGATGAGCCCTGGCAATAAAATGGCCAAACAACAACAAGGTAACTGCTAGCTTGTTTACATTAGTACATTTTTCAGTATGTAGGTTGCTAGCTTGGAGTTGTTCAACTCTCAAACAACTCTCAAGTTTAGCAGCAAAAGCTGAGAGATTCTCCTCAGTCTCTACTGAGTGGAGTGCTTAGAGACTGCTTAGTGTGTTATTAGTGAAGTTTACATCCAAATTTAGTGTAAATTTTAAACTGATTTCCAGAAACTCTGCAAAAGGAACTGTGTATTTCCATCCACTGCTGTACTGCAAATGCAAACTGCATGAGATAAGCAGTTGGCAGAGCTAATTTTCCTGTTGGGATCTCTTTAGCACTGCAGATGAAGAGGGTGCAACAAGAACACATGGGAAATGTTTAGCCTTTCGGTTGGAGACCTTGCGGTTTTAAACCAAGCTGTGTTGTTTTCCCGTAAAAGTAATCAAGACTGACTTTCTGGCAGGAGGCCTTGAAGGCTTATGTCTCTAAACCACACAACAAGATGACATTAGTCATCAGACTTAATGATTAGTAAAGGGTTGAAAGACAATAATGTGGAAAACGTGATGGAAATATGTCATTTATCTTTGTTTCATGTATTTAGGGGTTACAAATTCCTTATTGGTCCACACGTGCCTGATTTTGTCTGCTACAATTCATCTACCCAGAGGAGGGGAAGATTCAGTAGACATTTAAGTCGTATGCTTTTTATTAGTCATGTTTAATTACACGGTCAGTTTCCACTGGACTTGCAATGCATTGCAATACACACTTTACTTTTATCATTACACCAACTTGTCCACCTTAGCCAAGCGTAAAAACCTTTCAGTGATATTTTGACATTTTCTTTAAATAGGTTTTTAGGTTACTAGCACAAAGTGAAAATGTACAAAAACAGGTGGATGTAAACACACTAATTGCTACAGTACATTGTAGACAAATGATGCTCATAAAACTTCAGAAATTGCCTTTGGAGTGAAAAAATGTTTGAAACAAAATGAGATTTAATATCTTTCTGATTGTGCCATAATACCACATCTGCAGACAACTCATCAGGAAACTTACTCAGTGAAAGTGACTGATTTTTGTGTGAACTTTAAAAAGCATGTATAAAGGCTACTCTAAGTACAGTAACAGAAGTGCTTGTAATTAGTTTTCAGTCATGCTAATAGAACAGTCAGAGCAGTGTCAAGTCGGCGAGTCACTTCAGCATCTCTGCAGACTGTTTCCTTCACAGATTAAAGCTTCTGCAACTACATAAGGTGCCCATAATGCCATTAAAACCTTCAATGATAAATACTGCCTGAGCCGCAGTGATAATTACTGTTCTTCTCCTAGCTGAGCTTGACACAGGGCTACTGGAGAGGACAGCTACCAGCCAGACACTGTCAGTTCCAGAGGCAATTAGTGGGAATACAAGCTGGAGGAAGCTGTAATTTGTCAGAACACGAGGCAGGAGAGTGGTGGCGACGGTGATGGTTGGAAATGGGGGGTTTACTGTCCCAGAGATAATTCCCTAGTTTGGTCATTAGGACTTTGGTTTCAGTCTGAGGGCTGCTGGAATGAGAAAGTCAGAGCTGCAAAGTTTGTGAGATGTCATGTAATGAGATGACAGAATGAGATCAGTCATGTTGTTCGAGCTTTTGGGCTCACATCTGAAATAAGTGCTGAGGCCGACACAGCTATTAATTAAGTACAAATAAAATTTCAGCATTCGTAACACATTGTTTATGAGCAAATTGGAGCAATAAGAGGGAGCATCAAGCTCTTAAGGGGCTGGTCGTATGACAGAATCCAGCTCACTTACAGTACAGCCGTGCTAATGAGCGCTGCAGCATATATTTCATACTGAGCAAAGTTTTAACCTAAGGATTCTTTTTTCACATCAGATTTATTAAGTGATGCAGAAGTCATCATTCCTTCTTCCCTGAAACATTCAGATTTTTTGCTCAGTTTTATGGTCATAATGTACCATGTAATAATATTAGAATATGTACCCAGTAGTTAAATACGTTTTACAGTATAAATTCACTCTAAGTTCCTCCAAAACATCCACATTATTGCTCAGTAGGTTGTACATACCCTGTAATACTTTGTAAGATCTTGAATTGTTACCCCCTTATTCCATAACTTCACATCTTGTTTCTTAGTACCTACATTTATGTATTTCTATATACTGTGCTACCATTATGTTGTACTTGTACTACTTGTTTTTATATCTATCAGATTTATGAAGTTGCATTCAAGCATCTGAATTTACACGGCTCTAATGTGTGTCCAGTTGTTAAAGAAATAGTTCAGTATTTTGGAAAGTTTTCTTTCTTGCTGTGATGAGATGATCGATACCACTCCGTGGGCTAATAATGGCACTAGAGCCAAAAGACAGTTAGCTTAGCTTAGCATAAAGACTTGTGAGATTACATCTAAATTTAAATTCTAAGTTTAATTCAAACACATGAATGTAACAACAATTATTTATGGTTGTAAGTGATGTTAAGTCCTAAGCTCAGTATTTGTTGACAATCGTAGTCTTATCAATGCCATGAGGTTGCCAGGCAACCAGCAGATACTCCAGGAGGTCACTACGCCATGCTGTCATTCTCCAATAATAGTTCTGTTCCTCTCAACCAAACTGGTTACAGCAGATAGCCATCCACGCTGAGCCTGGTTCTGCTTGAGGCTTCTGCCTGTTAAAAGGGAGTTTTTCCTCGCCACTGTTGCCAAGTGATTACTCATGGTGGGATTTGCAGAATCTCTGTAAATAACATTATAAAGAGTACGGTCTAGACCTGCTGTATATGAAAAGTGCCCTGAGATAATTTCTGTTATGATTTGGTGCTATATACACCAAGTAAAACTGACTTGACTTGAAATCGACCCCAAAATAAGCAAGTGAGCATATTTTTCAAAATGGCGAACTAAAATTTCTGAGCCATTACAGTGACATAGATTATATAGTTTATATGAAGCTCAGGGGTGTTTTGATTGTAGTTCACTAGGATTGGTTTATTCTAACCCCAACTCTGCGTCTAACCCTAACTATTTGTAACCCAAAGCCTCTGATTGGTAGAGTCTGTGGGAAACAGTATTAAGCCAGGAATGATGTGTTGCCTAGGAAACCAAATCGAGGGCACAATGTCCCCTCAAACAAATAGCTGTTTACTTTATTCCATGCATGTTCTCTAGTACTAACAATATAATGGATTACGGATGACTAGTCCTCTCTATGGCATTTATTCCACAAGTAAGCTATACATGTTAAGGATTATTTATGTTGAAATCTTCTGAGGTGAAGTCATTCTGTTTGAAGTTTAGGTCAACCCCCTCTTTTCTGTATACTTCATTTCTCGGTTGATTACAAACATCATAACATGATTTTCAAGTCAAACCTTGTGTCATGTTGATCGATATTCACACTTGCTTTCTGACCTTCTCAGGGCTGGATGAATGAGATACATGACTACGACCCAGAAACCTATCATCCAGCTCTGACTCAGTCTGTGTTTGCCACCCTGGAGGGCTCCTGTCTCCGTCTGGATTCCCCCCGCACCAACATTAGTCGCAGAGCCACGTACGATGAGAGAGTCCTCGAGGCCACCTTTGTTAAGTCACGCTCCTTTCAGCTCGCAAAGAGCAAAGTAAGTAACTGTGTTAAGGCAATATTTGTTCTGTGTACACGGGCTGTGTTTTTTTAAAATGGGTTATACAAAGGGAAGTGACAGCTCAATGTATTTTGGTATTCTGGTGATGTTCTGATACTGTATGTAGTCACTGCAGAGCCGCAGTACACTTTAAGAAGCCAAAGATAAAATCAGAGGTTATCCAGTTCAGTACTAAGACAGTAAAGAACTACACTGTATCCTTTATATTGTAAAATAATACTTAAAAAGTTTCTTATTGATGAACATGACTGAGCTTTTACAGCCTCACCAGTCACTTGTGAGGTTGTATTTAAGCACACTGATGCTTTGAGTTAAATGTTAACATCAACATCCTAATATGTTCCCAATGACAACGGTATCATGATGATGTTAAGCGGGTAGCCTATTACAGTATGTTTACCTTGTGCCAGAGGTGTAAAGTAAAGCTTATGTCTTTGAACACAAGTCCCAAGTCAAGACTGACAGCAGAGTTTCAAGTCTTAAGCAAGTCATAATGCGCTCATCACCAAATGTAATCAACAACAGAGCCTCGACTTGCCGTTCTTTGTGCAACATCAAATGTCAAAAAACATTTGAAGCTGTTGCGTCTCCATCTGTACTTTTCGACTGACACATTTTGTATACGGCAGTTTGTTTTTTCAATGGCTACCTAATAGTATTTATACGTGAATGAAATTAACATTTGTATCATTTTTTCCAGCTGGAAGTCAGTTACGTAACATTAGTTCTTCATGTTTCTGTTCTGCAACTTGATTGGATGCTGTTGGGTTGGTTGAAAAAAAAGTGGATCTGGGGATTGAGGGGAATTAAGGCTGAGAACTAATAGCATTAAGGTTAGTGGTAGGAAATGACTGGGAAAGAATTGATTCATGGTAAATAAATACTACTTTGACCTTTGGATTTTGGGGAAGAGATCAAGTATTTTCAAGCCAAAAGGCTCAAGGCCAAGCGAAGTCACGAGTCATTGGTCTTCAAGTCCAAGACAAGTTGCAAGTCTTTTTTATAATTTCAAGTTGAGTCTAAAGTTATCAAATTTGTGACTCTAGTCCACATCTCTGCCAAGTTCCCATCTTAATTTAGCTCGCTAGCATGCTAACACTTTCTAAATAACATTAAACACAAAGTACAAAACAAAGTACATAAACAAAAGTATATGACAAGTCAGAGGATCACCCAAATTTTTACAGTTCATCCCAAGAGTGACATAAATCTCTTTACTAAATGCCATTGAACGAATTGCCATCTCTAGAGCCATGCCACTACGTGGGTAAAAAACAAAGGTGTAAATTGGTCTGCAGGAGCTTTGTATAAGTGCATTCAGAATCCAATTAATGAATGAATAGGATTTTGACTAATATGTGCATGAATGCTGAAGTGACATAGATTCAGTACAATGCCTGAAATCGCTGGTAATGCCTGAGGGAAAATAAACAAAGGTGTTGAAAAGCATCATGCAGTATTTGAAATAAAGGTTAATTGGAAAGAGACGTTGGTTAAACTTTTAATAATTAATCAATCATTCACAAATGGGACATTTGACACTTGTCGTTTGCTTTAACATAACAAAACTGCCACCGTTCCCCAAAGGTATCCCTGCTGCCATCTGTTTTGGCTCGGAAGAGGATGTGGAACCCAAAGTATCCAATCTGCATCCAACTGGCAGGGGGAGCAAACTCCCAGGGGGATGAGGGAGGAAGGTCGCAGGATAGTCGAGGAGAGGAGCCAGAAGCTGAACCTTCAAGTCCACTGCAGAGTTCCTCCAAAGACGTCCACGACCCTCTCACCACTCTTTATCTCTTCGGCCGCACAGGACGGGAGAAAGAAGAGTGGTTTCGGCACTTCCTGTTTGCATCCGTGGATGCAGAGAGGGAGAAAGAGAGGGACAAACAGAGGCCTGGCAGATGTGTGTCCAGATTGGGTATGAGAAACGTTAATAATGCATTAGAGCAGAGTCGGCTCCCAGATAAGGCATCTATACAAATGCTATATATGTGTGGATTATGGATTACATGCTCCAATTCTTTGCATTTCAAAGCCAATCCCTTTCGAGGGAACACACAGATCTCACAGCCGACAGGGCAAAGGCATCAGAAAAACATCTATTAGAGGCACCAGCTTTGTTTTTGAGAGAATTACTGAGTTGCATGAGCAAACATGTTACTCATTAGTTTTTTCCTTTCTTATGCAAATCTGTCATTTGAGCTGTCATCTGTCCCACTTCCTTTTTCCATCACTACACTCTTGCTTATGCATTAATTAGGAGCACATATAAAAACAGCTACTCTTCTGTGCTGCTAGTTATTTAAAGAAATAGTCAACATCTTGGGAAATATATTTATTTGCTTTCTTGCAGAGTTAGATAAGAAGACACTCTCATGTCTGTCCAATATAGAGCCATTGCAGTTGTGCTCTTGTGCAGTTCTTGGTGTGATGACAGGTGTCATTAGCCACTGCTTCAGCGAATATCCACTATCTCCGAGGAGAGGACTGTCCACTCTCTCTGCCTGAAATTCACGATAAAGTGCACTCTCTCTGAGAATCGTGGCTTGACCCGGGCCATCTTATAACAATGGCGATATCTAAGCTGTAGACAAGTTGTACATTAACAGAATGGAAACCCTTTCGATTGACAGAAATATTTATATTCAGAGGTGGCTTGGATCAAACATGAGTACTGTCAATGCACCCGACAGTATCAGGTAGTCCTGCCTGGTCTTTGCTGCCTCTTTTTAGGTGGGTGGTGGAGATAATTCCTGAGCAAGCATCGGCAAACAAAGACCACTGGCTTTTCTGATTGGGTGATTCCGCTATTATCACCATGGATACTAGTCTGACTTTCCAACTTATGCACCCAGCTGATGCACTTGGCTCCAGGAGCCAGGAGACTTCAGCTTAACATAAAGACTGATAATAGGGGGAAACAGCTAGCCCGGCTCTGTCTAAAGGTATGGGCCATGAGTGGCTATATGACCTGCATGGTGAGGGTCACAACTCATGTGACAAATGGGTGTAGCCAATTTTTGGTAGCCTTGCTAGCTTCTCTACTGTCACAGAAAGTAATTATTGACAAAACACATAACACAACTGTCCTTGGGAAAAGTTGTACAACTCAGAGACAACTTTTGGTAAAGACAAAAACATGGTAAAGTTTAAATCAGTCTGACACGTTTCTTTAATCTTTTGAGACTACAGCCTTGTGGCAAGCCAAATTCCCCACAAAACACATCTAACAGGAATATTTTGGTAAATATCTATTTAATCAGATTTTTAAAAAAAAACAAAAAACAAAAAACATTTAAGGATCCCTTTAATATCACTTTTCAGTTTCTCTAATACAGTTCTGTTCAATTCACTGAATTTACTCAGATTCTTCAATGTGTGTGTCTGTTGGCCAGCACAAGACTTCCAGCAGCCCTGTTCAGGATGTTTTCAGAATAATGAGGTCACAGCACAATGCTGTACTAGTAGAGGAACAACTGACGTTATTTCCAATAGTAAAAGTACTAGTGTCCATTTTGGAAAAAAAAGTACCTTTATTTACTGTGAAGACATAAGAAGCCATTGATCGTCTCATCTAATTCAAAGACATGATGACATCAAGTTTTGATCCACATTATGCACTTAATGTTTTAAACTAATTTCCAGACAATTTCCAAAAGAAAACGTAAATGAATCCACTGTTAGGTTTCTGTGGTTGAATATTAGCAGTAGACTGCATTGAGATAAACATTTGGTGGTGCTCATTCTCCAGTTCTCTAATGTCCCAAAATGTCAAAGGTAAATGTCATTTTACCTTCTAAAATGGGTGTTAAATCCTCTGTGAATGATTACTGCAACCAAAAAACATTCATTTCCAAGGCAGAAAAAAGAAAAAAGTTTTTTCTTCCATCTTCACCAAGCAGGTAAATGTGTCCTGTATTCTCCAGGTGACCCTGCAGTAGCACAGAGCATTAGCGCCTCAGGTAATGTACCGAGCAGCAGAGGCCCCAGCAGAGTGGGCAGCAGTGACGATGACGCCCCCTCCTCACCTCCTCCCTGCATCTCTGCAGCGCATGTCAGTAAGACCTTCAGTAGCACCAGGGGCCTTTCCGTGCTAGACTACCCACGCTACATGGCTCGTCTCCTGGCCACAGAGGAGCTGACCCCCCTCTCCAGTCCTGGAGCCAGCAGCACAGAGACAAGCCCCACTATCAAAGCGAATGTGAGTGGTGCTTGCAGATAAAATTAAGTGAAGCAAGTGAAGTGAGGCTGCAAGAAAGGTCAAGAGCTGGACAGCTTATATACACAGAATAAAATAAAACCATGCACTAGCAATAACCTGAAGGCTATAAAATGGTCAGTCATCAAACATGTTATTAAAGTGGGTCAGTACACATCAAGGAAGACAATAGACTCAGTAAACTGAATAAAACACAATGTTGTTGATGTATGTCAATGGAAAAAGTAGAATCTTGGAGCCTTCTAGGATTTACAAAATGATTCTACTCTTTTCCCAGTTTTTAGCTCTGGACTGACCATTCTTAAGACCCGCCCCCTTTTTGCTCTATGCACCAATAACAGTTATGCAAATTTTATACCTGGGTCAGCTTTCCTATAGGGTCACATCTCACATAAGTTAATGTTAGCAAAACATTAGCTAGCTAGCTAATATTAGTAAAATGTTAGCTAACGTGCTAACTAATGGTTGCTTAGCTAGCTACCCAGCCAGCAAAGTTTCATCAAACATCTTCAAAATTGGCTTTCTTCCAAGGTATCAAACTTGCTCAACTGTGATTACAGCAAAGAGCAAAAAGGGCCCAGACTTAGGAGGGGTTAATTGTACTAAACCTGCAGTTTTCTTGTCCATGCTCAGTACTTAATTCAGGTGTCTTTTTTTTAGTGTATCTGTGATTTAGCAGAGCACCCTGGGACGAGCCAGACTGCATGGGCTAACGTTCTAATTGGTCGAATCTTCTGGGACTTTCTGCGAGAGAAGCACTGGGCTGACGTAGTTTCCCACAAGATCCAGAAGAAGCTGAGCAAAATCAGAGTGAGTGCGGTTTCACTGAAAGTTCTTTTAAAAATAGAAGTGCCAGAATTCCATAACTACTAGAACTGCTGTAAGCGGTTATTTTGACCATTTGAATTCCAACCTCTATGATAAATACCCAACTAAGACATTAATGCTTGTATTCCTTTAGGATATCTTAAAAAAGAGAGATAACATCACAGATGTGTTAAGTTTAAATATGTATTTATAAATACAAACAATTAAATGTATAAATGTATGTAAAATATACATTTTATTACATTTTTTTTACATTTTATTTTAACATTTGTGACATATTTCCTCCTATAGAACTGTCAGAAAATAATCATAGCCTACAGGAGAAGGCTGTAAATAGCTTTTCTACAACATAAAAACATGTAGAACAACATAATTTTACACAAAATAAAAATATAATATTATGACCGGGTGTCAATGGGTCTTGTTCTGCCTACATCTTCTCCAAACTGCCTCCATTTTGGTGTATGCAGCTGATGGTTGCTTCTGCTGCTATTTGTTAGCTTTGTCATTTTTGTGTATTTTTTTAAGTTGTGCAAAAAATAAAATTAAAAAAAGTTGGAAACCATATGTAAGTAAAAATACTTACAAATACAAAAACTCAGTGAATTATGGGTACAGAGACAAAAACCTGTGGCTGAAATAGGTACAATTGATCACATTTTGGGTAATTTATATGATTTTCTGTTTTAATTTTATGAAAATACAGACACTTTTTAGTAAAAGTGTAGTACATATAACTTTGAAAATAGTCAAAATGACCGTTTTGGCTGTTCCTGTGTTCAAGTCACAGAAAAGATTAACAATAAATTTGATACATTTTATATCATTTTAAAACTTTTATTGCTATATTCTTTACAGCTGCCTTACTTCATGAATGAGCTAACTCTGACTGAGTTGGATATGGGCTGCTCAATGCCCCAAATCACCACTACCTCCAGACCAGAGGTCAACCACAGAGGTGAGCCCAGACTGGAGATCAAACACCACAAAAACACACACACACACACACACACACACACACACACTAGTAGCAAGAGATGAGTGAGAAGACGCCCATGTGATTACAGCTGCAAAGCATCAGATCAGACGCTGTTATCCTGTTGTAATCTCACAAAGCAGGAGACCCATTACGCCACAGCCTTCAATATTTAGACCATATTGGCGTGTGTGTGAGTGTGTGTGCGTGTGGTGGGGTGGGGGGTGGGGGGGTGTTTTAAAATCAGGCAATCTGGCAGACAACACTCCTAATGACTACGGGAATTTAAGTGTGTCAGTGTGTGTCTACGTGTGTGACCTCATGATTTTTTTCCGCCCACTTTTACCGTTACACAACCGCTGCCTCAGCGTTTCCCTGTCTTTGCTGCTCAGTCCACATGTGTCAGCTCCAGTGGGGGATTTATAATCCGCCATAATTTATTATAAATTTAATTTCAAGGCTCGATAATCACAGTGAAAGCTGTTTAATCTGCCCACTAAGCGGTGTGTGTCCGGATTAGGCTGTGTGTATGAGCTTTGTCTTAATTTTGGTGCTCTGGCAGTGACCTCTTTGTGCTGCCCCCTCCAGGCCTGTGGGTGGAGCTGCAGCTGGTCTACACTGGTGCCCTGCAGATGACCCTGCAGACCAAGTTCAACCTGTCCAAACTGGGTAAGGAGGGCGGCCAGGACGCAGACTGTCCAACTGAAACTGGTAGCCCACGGTCAGTACTACATACAAATCCATACACACTCTCATTGTGCACACACACATGACATTCAAGTCCACTTTTACACACTTTTGTGGTGCTTTTAATTGTAACACCTTTTGGGTCAACTCTTAAGAGTGTTTCTTGATTATTTTAAACTGTCTTTTGTTTGTAGTAGTAGCAGCCACTACCAACAATATCATTAACACACATATATGCTACTACTATACAAACAGATACTTTGATATTTTACTGGGAATGGTGGTAAATGGAAGTAGTTTATGGACAAAATAACCACAGGGGAATGCCTGTTTGCAGCTAATCCTTTCATGCAAAAATCATATTAATCCAATAATGCGATTATGCAGTTTGTGACCTAATACACCCAGAAATATTAAAGGTGCAGGAAGTGATTCTGGAGTAAAAGTTGATTGTTTAGTCTCATTCCCAGGTTGTGAGATACTGACATTTTGGGAATGAGACTCAGTGATCAACGATCTTAGTGACGTGTGATTGGCCAAAGCCTGACAACAGCAGAAGCAGAAGTTTAATTTTCTCTCAAACCACTTGAATTGTACACTTTAGTGTCTATATGAGATGCTGACAAAAAGCCTTTTTAACACGTGGTTGATGTTAGGAAAGGGTTGCAGCTTGGTTAGGTTTAGGCACCAAAACTACTTTTGTGTCAAAATGGGTATGTCATGTGACGTACGTCTCATGTGACGTATGTCTCATGACATAAGGGAAATAATTCATGTGAAACAAGTATGTGACACACATCAGGGCTCAACATTAAGACTTGCCCACTTGCCCAGGTGAAGAAAAATGCCATTGGGCAAGTAAATCTGGCAGCTCGCTTGCCTGACTGGGCGAGTGTTAAAAAAAAAAAGACGATTTCTGCTTGTCCTTGCTTAATTATCATGTTAAACTGAATATCTTTGGGCTTTAAACTGCCAAAACAAGACATTTAAAAGCATCACCTTCGACTTTGAAAAACTAAGATGGACATTTTTCTTTCTGACATTTTATAGACGTTGCAGGGTTGAGATTAAAAATGATGGTTAGTTTTAGGCTTTGTTGTTATTTGATTTCCTCTAATAAATAAAACAGCCTGTACAGGGGTAAGAGAAAACTGACTTCAGGCATGTAGATTTCTGACCCACTTGCCCAGCCAGGCAAGTGAAAAGAAAATATTAACACTGAACCCTGGTTACATAACTTAACTTTAGATAAAGCTGACTTTTGGTTTCACACTTGACACAAACCCTGACTTCCTGGGTGAAAGTTACTATGTCACCTGACGCAGATGGGGTTACGTTGAGGTTATGGACAGCCTGATGCGTCTCATACAGATATGAAAGTGTACCTTGTCCATCTGTTTGAGTTTCAGACAGGCGTGACAAAACATTGATGGCATTTAACAACCTGGGAATGAGAATTGGTTGCACAGAAATACTGACTTTTAGTCAGTCAAGGTTCAGAAACACTGGAGCCTACAATCCCTATAATGCTCAATAATGTCTTTAGTTAGATCTTCTAGGGGTATTTTCTCTGACTTTAGAAAGCCCTCTCCAGAACCAAGGCAGACATCATACAGCTGTTTTTCTCAGGTTGAGTTGCACTTGTCATGATGATTCAGCTGCCCTTCACGTGTTACATCTGCAGCCCCTTAAAAATAATCAATATCTCAGTTTTTCTATTATCTCAAGATGTACTTCATAATATTCTGTACTGTAGGTCTAATAGCAGGAGTGATAGCCCAGTAAACCCTGTATTTTCATCATTTCTATTGCACACACACAAATACCCGCCTACACACCTATACACACCTCTCTCTCTATCCCCTCCTGATCCCTCCAGTCTCTGATCCACAGAGCAGAGCTTCACATGACTCGCGTATTGATTAGTGTAGACCTGCCTGTCACAGAGCCACAGTGGCAGGGATTACAGTTCAGGCAAAGTCTTACATTAGCTGTCTGTGGTGCATGTGAAGCTTGTAGTTGTGTTTGTTCATCTTTCACTTTTACAGTAATATACAGGCATCTGTGCATAAGGAAATGGAGATATAAACTAGAGTTTAAATCTGTGTTGTTCAATTTGTTAACACTTTATAATAATCTTCATTAATGAATGGCAAACTGATTGTTAATTATGCTGTAGTTAAAAGTTATTTTACTTCTAATGTACATTCAAATAATAGTAATGTTTAACTTTATGCTTTATAAACCATTTATGAAGCCATTGTGTTGTTTTACAAACATCAGTTGCAACTTTACAATAACCTTGGAGATAATACAACAGCTTGATCACTGACTTTCAAAATAAAGGTGCAGGAAAAATCATGCTTTGGGTAAAAATAAATGAGTCACTTATGTAAGTTCATGTACATGAGTATATAAGAATGCAGTTTCAATTTTATAATAATAATGATATAATATAAACATTACAACAAATGCTTGATACAGCATATAAAATGTTATAATATGTGCAACAATAAACTTAGTGAATTTGATTTCTAATATAATTAAGTTTATTAATCAAATCAGACTCTAATTGTGATTGTCTCGTATCAGTTATGATACAATATATGATTTATGAACTAGTAATGCTACACAAACTAATGATATAATAGCTTATGTTGTAGCATTAAAAACAATTTGTAAATATGATTATTTATCATATGATTTTATCGAATGATTATTATCATTTCATCAGTAGGATCAGTAGGATATGGCCAAGCTGTTTGATAATGCACCAGAAAGATAAAAGGGCGTCAAATACCTTTTTGGGTTGGTAAAGCGTCCCGAGCACAGCAACAAAATAAGAAAATAATACAGTCAGAGGGCACCAACACACACTTCTAGAGGGTAACAATTGATGACTGAAAGGGATTCTGTTTATATGAGTTTAAAGAAAATAAAGTGTCACACATTATACCTTTCATGTTGCCACCCATCCGTCCATCCCTGCAGGCCCATCTTCAGTGTGTTGGCGGACAGCGATGAGGAGTCCTCCAGCGCTGGTTCATCTGATGAAGAAGAGCTGCTCCTGTCTGAGCCGCAGGGTCCACAGGGAGAAAAGGGATCCACACCAGCTTCTGACGGGTAAATACTGACACATAAAAGAAGAAAAGATGCTCAAACTAGGCCACATTGATTAAAGAATTTTATCAATGAAAATGTACCATCAACTATTGTTATGTGATAATTAAGGGGAAAAGTGTAACTTTTAGTAAGTAGCACCATGTGTTACTGCTACCCTGCTGTGTTGTGACTGCTCATTTTTACAAACCAGAAAATAAACTGTGCTGTCACGACACTCCAGATGGCTGTTTGTTCATTTACATTTCAGACTCTCGTCATCTCTGCTCAGATTTTGACTTCAGCACAAATACAAAACTCCTCTGCTCTGCTCTAATCCTCTCTTACAGGACAGGGGGTGGGAAGACTGGAAGGAAGATTTTGAGATTTGTGGACAAAATCGCTAAATCCAAGTACTTCCAGAAGGCGGCGGAGAACGAGTTCATCAAGAAGAAGTTTGAGGAGATGTCTAACACGCCCCTGCTGCTCACTGTGGAGGTTCAAGAGCTGTCAGGGACTCTGGTTGTCAACATCCCGCCGCCCCCTACAGACAGGATATGGTAAGTACTGAGGCTTTAGAGGAACATAGTGGCTGCCAAAATCCTTTTTTAATGCATATCCACCAACAAATAAGAAGGGGGACAGTCCTCAGTATTGATTCAGACCATTCAACAATGAATATGCACACACTGAAACCATTCAAAAACATGTTGAGCTCCGCTAAATCTAATAAGTAAGTATTAAGCTTCGTAAGAACATCAGTAGCCGCATACT
>JAJHUR010103230.1:6283-20897 GCA_027495735.1 Lutjanus campechanus
AAAGAGTGAGAGAAAAAAAAAAAGACGTGTCAACATGAACAAAAAACGTTTTTAAAGAAAGATACTATCACCCGGATTACTTATTTAAATCAGCATAATGAGGAAAGAAAGTGCAAAGTCATTCACATTAATTTGTGGCAACTATAAAGCATGATTAACATGTTTATCAGGAAGGGCCGTTAAACGCTGAAAAAAGTTGACAAGTTCTGGAAAGTTTAAGGTCTTTAAATGCTGAAAAATTCAACGAGTCGGGACAGACAAGTTTTCATACTGTGAACTCCAAAAGTCGACAGTGAGATGATCTGATTACTTTATTAATATTTAACCAAAACCACCAACCTTAGACAGACTCAACCAAAGGTATTTTTTTTAGTAAACTTAACCACAGACGTTCAAGATGGAAACCTGATGTCAGAATTCTGAGGTCTGACTTCTCATCCTTCGATGTCTTGTGATATCTGAAAGTCTAATCTGGCTGCTGAATTCATCAAAAGCCAAAACGGATACTGGATATTGTTTTTTGGTTGTTGTTTTTTCCAAATGTGACAGTTAAATGATGCAACTCGTGACATCGAACAGTTGAAGTGGAAAGAGCACTTCTATTTCCCAGCATGCCCCACCACTTTAGATGTTTTCACCTCTAACTATTACTCAAGACGTCACATACTTTTTAAATATAATCGTGACTTGAATGTCTTGACTTAAGACCCAGAACTATCAGGGACATTATTTATTATCTTGAGACAGAGGTAATAAAGTCATGCTCATAAGAGAACAATCTGATCATCTCAAAATAACAAGATTACAGTTTTATCCACAGTTTTAACTCCATAAAACAATTCGATGTTTAAAAAATGAGTTCTTCATTAATGAAGGTTCTTTTAGTTATTATAACCACAGTACATATGACAGGAAGCAGCAGACGGATGTGTGAAGGCTTCACATCTTCACACCTTCGAGGCTGCAACCAGTTCAACTGGCCAAGCATCAACTTTGACATTTAAAAATCAGACAAAGTTTTCGACAAAAATACCTAAAATTAGCTGTAATTTAATACCTAAAATGAGTCACTGCGTTAAATCATCTGTATTCAGGGATAAAATATAAGTAACGGCTGCAGTTTGCATTGAAATCGATTTTTTTTTAAAAAGAAGAAAAGGAAACATTTTGACACTTGACACTAACCGAGACAATAATTTTTTTGTTATGACTACGTGACATTAATTTGTTACGACAGCTTGACATTATCAAACTAAGAGAAACTGCTAAGCTGTTTGTTTTTAAGTTTCAATAAACTGTCATATGTGGTTGGTTTTGTGACTGGCTGTCATAAGACTGTTATAAGTGCGTCATGAATATTTTCCTCCACCTCAAGTAACGTGGTGCATTTTGGACTTGCCATAATGACGTCATTAAGTTTTATTACATTGTCAAATGCTTTTATAACAATGTCACGGATAATTTCCTGCACTTCAACTAAAGTGGTGTTGCTTTGACTGGTCATAAAGGTGTTATTAACTGTCATAAGACTAATCTGAAGACAGAGCACAATAGACAGGACAGACAGCAGTTAGCATAGCTTTCTTGTTGCTAAAGCAGGCTAACCGCTATCTGCTTTTACAAGCTGACATTAGCTAGTTAGCCCAGTTAGCACGAAAGGTGTCATGACAGTGTAATGCCAGTCTTATGTACACCCCTTCAAATAGAGTGTTGCCAAAAATGTAATTTATTCATCACATATTTGACCTTAAATTTTTTTTTTTTTTAACATTTTGGAGACTAAAAAGTTTTTAATTTTCTTAAAAGTTTAATTTATAATTTCCCTCAGAACATACCTGTCTGAAATATGTCTAATATTAGCTGCATTTATGTAATTTTATCTCTGGTATATCATGTATAGTTTCTTTCTTGCTATTTCAGGAGTTGCATCCTGTTCAGTTCTCTGTAACCTCATTTAAGACCGACGTTACCACATCAGCAGTGTCTTTCTGCTGCAGGTAACACAGTCCTTGATGATTTCTTTCGTCTAACTTTGACATATTTTTAGTTTCAACTCACAGTCACCCGCAATCACAAACGCACCTCTTCGACAAAGTTAACAGTTCCGGGGACACAAACAGAGAAATAAATAGAGAAAAGATATTTATACTGACAAATTCACTCGATTTGATCAGTCAGTGTGCACAGACACACACACGAACTTTATGGATTTAGAAAACAGCTTTTAATACGTGTTGAGACTGTTCAACAAGTTAGGGAGAGATCAAGATTTTTAAATACCTGGAAAGTCTACAAGTTAGGAAAAGATCAAGGTCTTCAAATACTGAGAAAGCCAAAACATTAGGGGAAATATCAAGGTTTTTAAATACTAAAAATGTCGACAAACTAGGAGAAAGATCAAGGTTTTTATGTACTGAAAATATTGAGAAGATCGAGTACTAAAAAAGACAATAAGTTAGGGAGAGATCAAGGTTTTTAAGTACCGAAAAGATTAACAAGTTAGGGAAATATCAAGGTTTTTAAGTACTTAAAATGTCAACAAACTAGGGACAGATCAAGGTTTTTATGTACTGAAAATATTGAGAAGATCGAGTACTAAAAAAGACAATAAGTTAGGGAAAGATCAAGGTTTTTAAGTACCGAAAAGATTAACAAGTTAGGGAAAGATCAAGGTTTTTAAGAACTAAAATAGTATCAGCAAGTTAGGGACATATCAAGGTTTTTATGTACTGAAAATATTGAGAAGATCAAGGTTTTGAAGTACTGAAAAAGACAGTAACTTAGGGAGAGATCAAGGTACTAAAAAACTTAGGGTAGTTAGGGAAAGATAAAGGTCTACAAATACAAACAAAAAGTCAAAAAGTCGGGGAAAGATGAAGGACTTTAAAACACTCAAAACTTTTTCAGTTACTTGTATAAAATATATTTCACAACACACTGAAATAAATGATCTGTAACAGAACAAATATTCAGGATTAAAGAACTAGAAATCAAGCAGAACAATGTAAAAACATCTGAAAATAGAGTAAAGAGTTTTTTAGTTTGTCAGAGTTCAAGAATATTTTTTTCTTCTGTTGTTGTTAAGAGAATTTGCTTTTAAAAATTTTAAATTAAAAATAAATGTTAACAACCAGCACTGTTACAAAAAGTGTGTAAGAAACGTTGAACCCACATAGTTCCTCCTGGTTCATTTTAATTTTATATCGAGAACGAGACGGTTTAACTGAAACGGTACCTGTGGCTGCAAAGGCAGAGCAGCAGAGCAGGAGCGCAGTGACGGCGGAGACGGCAGCCATCTTCATCATCACCCTCATCACTGTTCGACTGAAAGGAAGAGCAGCCGCTTTCCATCATCAAGGTTATTTCCTGTCAGAGTGCAGCTTACGTCCTTTGTGTGTGTGTGTGTGTGAGAGATAACGTGTTTTTGGTTTCTCAAGGAAGTGATCCAAGAGGCCCTACTTTCAATGTCAAAGAGCAACACAGCGAATCTAAAGTCATATTCAGAGCAAACAGAGACGAGAGCGCTTCTAATTCCACTTATAAATATAAATCCTCCAGTTAAAGATCATTAAAATACAAATTAATCCCAAAACAAACAGAATACTCACATTTTTGTTCAGACTTTAAAGTGACTGTACTATGCTTTGTTTTTGTTTTGTTTTTCTCTATTCCATAAATGTGTTCTATCGCTTTTCATGCACGCAACAAGTCTGCAAAGTCACAAAGATCATCATGCCAAAGGGAGTGACTCAGTCCTACAGGAAACACTCCTCCTGCTGCCTGAAGCGCCTCCGGCCTTTGTACCATTATTTAGTCAAACACTGTGTATCACATCTGCGTTTTGGACAGCGAGTTCGGAGTGGAATTTGGAATCGGTTTGGGGTTTTCAGAAGATGGGAGCTACAGCAGAGCGTTTCAGACGGGGAAACTCAAAGTTTAAGACTTGGGACTTGAGCGCAAAGACTCGAGACTTGCAAAATAATGACGAAGTCCCACCTCTGCCGTTTTTTATTCTTAGCAGTTTCTCACACTGTTTGATTCAGATTATTTACATCATGAAACGAGTCCCGACCTTAATAGGAATTTAATTTGCAAACAACTATTTTATCAGTTTAATACAACTAAAAACAGAGAACCAGTAATGGATTTAGAACCATCAAAAATAAGGTGTCAGAGTGTCAGGGTGGCAGGGATGTGGCGGGAACGTGGCTGGAACGTGGCGAGAACGTGGCTGGAACGTGGCTGGGATGTGGCTCGGCATCACACTCTGAACACTCTGAGAGTGTGATGCAGAGATGAGCAGCAGGCAAACTGGCTGTGCATTTGTTATTTAAATCATGAACAATTGTAAAAAATGTACAATCGTGTAAAATATCAGAAGCATACTGACTCATTAGGTGCTAGTCATTTCACTAATGTATATTGTTCATAGTAGTTCATAACAAATGCACAGCCAGCCAGCTGCTTTTGCCCGACTGCAGTACACTCTGACTTTGGCGTCATTTTACATCACTTCACTATGATTTAAAATAATAATAATCTGTATAAATAGGCGGTCTGCCCTCGTTTTCTCCTGAGTGCCTGTTCCTGTTGTTGTGACTGCGGGGGAAATGTTCAGACCCATGTAGCTTGTGGTTTCCCATAATCAGACACTCTGATCTCTGAGCCAATCAGAGCTCTGCTCGCTTTTTGTCATTTGTCCACAATACGCCCCTTCCTGTCTTGGAAAACATGGCATGTATTTCTATACTTTCTTCACCGCCATATGCAAATAATTTTGAGCCCTTCACTGAAACATATTACATTCACCTACATTTAACATAACAGAATATTGGTTTGACCTGTTTGCACAAACAAGGATTCATTTTAAGCTCAAAGCTTAAAGCTTAACTTTAAATTATGTTGCACATTTTTTAAAAACCAGCTTAAAACTAAGATTACACCTTTAAACCTTTCTTTAAACCTGACTTTAGTCCATACTCCTAGATTAAAATTTAAGCTGTTGCAACAAAGCTTTAAACTCTCAATTAAATAGTGATTCAGTATTAAACTTAAACTTGGGGACGTTCATCTTTTAAAACGGACAGATTTTAAGACCTCAAACAAAGTTAAGGGACCAGTTCAATCCCGTTTTTATTGTGTCTCCTCTTTCTTTCTCTCAGGTTTTTTTCTCAGAGGAGGAGAAATGAAAGCTTCTCTGCCCTTGTGAGAACAAACTTTTTAGCTAGCTATTTATTTTAGCAATGTAACATTTTGTCAAATTTTAGCTAGCAAGCAAACAGTTTAACATTTTATTAAATTTTAGGTAGCTGACAAACAATGCAATGTTTTTTTTCTCCTTTTTAAAAATGTTTTACCTACCTAGCAAACCTTGCAACATTTTGTTAACCCTTTTAGCAGGCTAGCAAACAATGCAAAGCTTTTTTATTGTTTGTTTGTTTCTTTCTCATTTTTAAAAATCTGTATTTACTCATTTTAAACCTGTAGTTTTGCTAATCTCCAATTATAACTCATTTTAAGATTAAATTTATCTTTGTTGGTGCATCCCAGTCACAGCCAAATGGCTGTAACCAGCTGTTCAGCCAATATAACTTGACCAGTAGGTTTTTATCTATGGGGTAATGTTTTTACACATTTTATTTTTGTTTCTTTACTGAAATCACGTTTGTACTCATCAAAACAAAACTGCAATCAATCTCCAGGATCCGTTCTGTACATGAGAGGAACCGTTCTTCCTGACTGAGGCTGCTTCTCTCCGACGATCTACAGGATTTCTCTGATTTGCTGCTTTCTGTTACATGAGTCACTTTCTGGTCGATATTATAGTTTTACATCCTCCAGCAGCTTTGTTCTTTCAGTTTTACTACCCTGAACTTGTTCCTTATTGTCCTGTAAATGTGGAAGTTTGTGTGTGTTCCTACATCTGTACATGTCAGAACAAAACAACAGAAATTAGACAAAAGTTAATTATTAATTAATTATTAATTTCACAGACAGGAAACGGCATGTTTGTGCCTATTTAGCAAGAAGCCTCATAAGGAAATAATAAGGAACACGTCAGATAAAAATGTCCAGCATCACATTACTGTCAGGATTCAGTGCTGAAACTGTCCACACGGTGGCACTGTTACATCTCATGTGCATGTAGTTCAGTGTGTTATTGATTAAAGTTCAACCACCAACAACTTTTAAACTGTAATCAATGTGATGCTGCATTAAAACTCAGGTTATATGTCCATATACAAATACTTAGTCTGTCAGCAGCTGCATGAACTGGACCTTTTTCTCTGATGGATGCCTTTTCTATCACGACTAAGTGACATATTTTATGATTTTTTCATATTATATTCAATGCACAGGACAGAATAACTTATAAACTGTACAATTAACCCAAATAGTGACACAATTACTGCAGAAAGTTTGTGTAAAACCTGTGATTTGGATGAATTTGGAGCAGATTATTTCCTGTGAACGCTGCATCAGAGATGAGTTTTTCTGATATTCTTAGAAACTTTTTACACAAGTCTCTGCCTGTAGTAGGTATTTTTTTATTTTGAGCAATCATACATATATTAAAACTAGAAGTGCCAGAATTTCATAACTACTACAATGGTCGTAAGTGGTTATTTTGACTGCTGACTTCCAAACTCTTAGAGATTTATGCATTTATTCTGTTAGTTTAGCTTTTTATTTTATGAATTTAAGACTTTTTAATACAACTTAGAATCTTAACTTCACGACCAAGCTTGCGGCTGATACTCAGATAAAATATTGAGTCATTATTATGAGATTCAAAAGTCTTATAGACAGAATAATTCATTAAAAGAACATCTCTGCTGAATGCAATGTGCTTCTGTCAGAAACTGAACATTAAAGGAAGATGATGTTTATACAATTTCCAGAATATGAAGGAATTTAAAAACAGTACTGTAAGTTGAATAATGTTTTGGGAACAGAGACGAGTGTGCGTTTGATTTATGGCGTTCCTGCTTTATGTGACGACGTGTAAACGGGGGTGAGCAGGCGGTTCGGAGTTGCGCTCACATCTTGTGATGATGGAGCGACGGTCTGTGTTCCTGTGAGCGCCACAGATGACCCTCTTCTGTTAAATGGGCCTTTATAAATAGAGCAGTTATTTTTCCACTGCTCTCATCCAACTTGTCTGAACATCAGACCCAAACGACACCACACCAGCCCTTCAGATACCCCGGCCTCCAATCACAGGCCCCCGCGCTGACCTCAACAGCCAATCAGAGAGCTGCAGATGACTTCGCCATCATATCAGAATGTTCTAAATAACCGCAGCCAATCAGATATTTGAACAGGGCTGCGTCAGAGCGAGTGGTTCTCGCTCTCGGATCAGCGGGGTGACGTCCTTCAAACGTTTCACACAGATACAGAAGCTCCGCAGGCCTCAGGCGACCCCTGACCTCTGACCTCGTGGTGGACATTTACACTGATTTACACTGTAAAAATAAACTTAATTTTAACTTTTAAAAAGTTAAGTCTCCCGGCTGCTTTTAAAAAATTTTAAGGTTGAAGATACAACTTCAGGTAAATGATTCGAAAGAAATAAACTTTTCAAGACTAATAAACTTAATGTTGTTGGAAAAGGGAAAGCATCATAAACCAGGTGTAAATGGTGAAATAAAGTTATTTAATGCCTGCATGATTTTTACAGTGTAATTCTGATCAGTCTGAGACACACGTAGAAAAACGCTCCATCATGTCACCTTCTTTAATTCAACACAGATGAGTTCAGTCCAGGCTGCTGTTCTCCTCACGCTGCCTTTGTGAACAGAGAACCTTTTAATAGACCGATGTGATGACATAATGCTGTATCAATGGAAAGAATGCCCGCTGTGCTCTAATGACGGCCAACGATAAGGACATTTATTTATGCGTTTGGTAGCCTGCGCTGTCTACAACACACCTCCTGTAATCCTCTGTGGACGTCACAGCAGGAACAGAGTCACTGATCACTGACACTCTTGTTTACTCTGATTTATTCTGTACAGACTGATGTCAGAATTCACACATCTGAGAATTAAGTAACATGACGGCTGCAGCTGTATGTCACTAAAAAGTTTCGGTAATGTCGACGTTAAACTGCACCACATGGCTCGGATGAGTTAATGTTGAAGTTACCTGTGTGTCTAAAACAGATGTTATAAAGGGCAACATGTGGGTCTAGTGCTTTGAAAAGTCGAGCCCGTCGAGGCCCGATGCTGACAAAAATCTGTCCGAAACCGAAAAATCTGTCCAAAACCAATTTTCTTAACAAGCGTCCCTCTGTGCACCAAACAGTCTGAGTTTTCAGTGACAGGAACAATACATGCATGAAACCGGAACTGGCAACAACTAAACTGGAGAGAAAAATTTAAATAAATATAATACAGCCCAAACCTGACGTGAGACATGAGAACGGGCTGGACATAATGTTCATTAAAGGCAGCTAAATCAGAACAAAACACTTGTTTTCATCTTCATTTCGACAAATGATGTTAATGCCACAACATATTGGTACGTCAGGTTATGGGGGGGCTTTCTGGGGGGTTATGGGCTCAAATCAATGTGTGCTTGAGTATTGTAGGTTTGGGTTTTTCTACACCAGTCATTCCCAGAGACCGGGTCGTGACCCACAGTTGGGTCACAGGAGATTTTATTTGGGTCACCAAATAAATAAATAAACAAATAAATACAACAGTGGAAGAAATTCTGCAAAAATTAAGATTTATATCTGCAGAACACCTTTCATAAAGCATTTAAAATGTGCACATTGTTTTGCTGGTTAGATGAAAAAACAAGAGCCTGTTAATTACACCTAAATGTTTTTCTTATTTTGTCTCATTTATGAAAAAGGCTAAAATGTCCTGTACTGTAAAAGCAAAAAAGTTGAGAAAACTCAAAATAGTTTTGAGCCCATCTCAAACTCTTATGTTTTGAAAAAGTTTTACCAACTACTGATCTTTTGTTGAGATAATTTACTTTTCGTCTTTAGATAAACTTAAATCTTTCAGTTTTAGAAACCCCTAAAAATTATACTTCAAAAAATATTGAGTAAACTCGTGAACACTGGTTAATATTTGAATATTTTCAGTTAAAACCATTTAATTTTCACAGCTCATCGAGCAAGTTTTTTAGTTTCTGCACTTCAAAGATTCAAGTTTAGCTAAAGAGGAAAAAACATTTGATTCAAACCTAAAAAATGTATTACCGTAAGCTGCCTTGAAATTTTGAGTTGTTTCAACTTATTTCAAGGTTTGCTTTCTCGATGAGAGGAAATAAAAACAATGAGATGACCTGTTAACTCAACCTAAATTAATTTATCTCTCATTTATTAAGTATTTAACATGTGTATGCACGCGTCAAGATGATATAAGGTGATGCAGAAATGGCAGTTGTGTGTTGTGTGGATGATGATGCAGCTGTCCTCAGGTACAGAACAGCATCACTCATCACTCATGTAAATGCTGCAGCAGAACTTGTATTTTTCTTTCGCAATTTGCATGATTACAGTCAATCGTAAATGAAGTTTTAACAGTGAATCTGGGAGTCGTGGTTTCACTTGCTTGACAGGAGACAGACAGTAGCACTAATGGAAAGCTAATATTAGGAGATGAGCTTGCTGGAGGATAAACAGAGCAGAGATTGATGAGGACGTTTCTCATTCATCACTGCTGGACTCAACTCTGATTCATCTGCAGCAGAACTAATTCTCTTCTCTCTGGCTCACACAGACTGAACAGAACGGACAGTGAACGCATCTCTTGGTATACAATATTGATGCACACAGTGATCGTAGCTCTGATCTCGCAGCAGATAGGCCCCCAGTTGGTTTGGGTTGCTATTTTCAGAGGAATGACAAGCTTGTACAAAAATCCAGTGCGCTGGATTTGTGTTATTTTTAGAGTCCGAGTCTCCCGAGGCATTCCCAATTTGAGTGATTGTTTGCCGGGTATCTCTGGGGAATGCCGCGGTTATGGGGCGCCGGATTTGAGTGATTATTTTGGAGATGCGACGGGACGACGGCGGTCAGGTGCTGCAGATTTGTCAGGTTTTATTTCAGGAGGCCCGACTGCTTTGTTTATTTTTTGTATGTGGGTTTTATTGAGGAAGCGTGATGCACATACCACTGGATTAGCATTACAACAGTAGCCTGTAGTCGTTAGTTAGTCATTTGAGTAATTTTAGTCTCAATAAAAGTTGCATTTAAAATGACCAGAGGACGCCAACTATTGTGCTTTGGATTTGTGGTGTTTTATATTTAGTGCGTTTGTTTTATTTTTGTTGGGCAGATGAGGTGTGCTGGCTTTGTGGATTATTCCCAGAGATGAAACAGGTGGATGCCTCAGACAGGGCGTTGCTGGGCGCGTTAAATTTGTCTTCTTTTATAGTGGGAGCGGCGGTGGCAGCTGGGGCCAAGACTTAACTTTTGGGTTTTTCTGTGGAACTTTTTTCGATCCCCGAGGAGGAAACTCTTTATCGCTGTCTGAGCAGAGCAGAGCAGAGCAGCAGCTGGGAGGGATTCAGTGTTTTGCTCGAAGACACCTCAGAACGTTGGATGCAAAGAGTCATGGGATTAAGTCTGAATATCTCCAGGATGTACACTACTTTAGAACCATTTATGGAATATGAAACGCTCCACAGAGCTGTGCGAGGACGGGAGGGAATATAGAGTCTAAAAATCAAGTTAAGATCACTTCCTCTGTCTGTACAAGCAGGCTGCAGGTTGTTAAAGGTACGCTGTGGGCATTTTGACCCCCAGCGGCGCTACGGTTAAATGTTTTCATGAGCAGATCCCCAGTTTTGTTTGTGTCCTTTGCTCAACGACCGGGGTCATCACAGACGAATCACATGATCATAATCTTCTGACTTTATCTTGACCTCATCTGACCCTCATCACCTGTAATTAACCTTCGTACACGCTGGTCACTTCCTTCATGTGACGCCTGTCATAGTTTTTCTTCCTGGATATAAACGAAGAGAAACGTTGAATATGACTCTGCTCACAAACCTGATTGAATTCTCCGCGTGTCTCGGTTGCCGACATTAACAAACCAAATAAGTAATTAAAAAGAGTTCATCAGATTACGGTGTTTGTGGTTTGTGTTCCTGTGACAGTGTTCTTGTAATCACATTAGGTTCAGTGCATTAGTGAGCAGACTGATGGTTCCGTCGCTGTGTTTGAATCACCAGGGGAGCTTTTCTGCTCAGCGATCAACGACCCGTTTTAACTGAGATAAAACCTGAGTTTGGTAAATCATTTTAATATTCTACGGTCGACTGCACTCTTAGAAGTAAGGGTTCCAAAATTGTTCCTCCTGAATGGTTTGTCAAGGGTTCTTTGTAAGACTAAGGGTTCCATTTCATCCAAAGAACACTTTCTAGAAGAGACTTGAAGAACTCTTTCATCAAGGGTTCTTTTTTTTTTACCATGATACAGAGAGGTTATCTGTAGAACGTCCTGGGTGGGTTCCTCAGTGAAGCCTCCTCGGTGGGTTCTAGATAAAACCCTTGGTGTATAAAAAGGTTCTCTGTTGAACCCCCTGAGCGTTTTCTAGGTAAAACCCTTGAATGTCAAAGGGTTCTCAGGAGAGCCCCGTAGGTGTGTTCTACATAAAATCCTTGGAATATAAAAGGGTTCCTGGTCAAACCCCAGAGTGGGTTCTAGTTAAAACCCTTGGAATGTAAAAAGGTTCTTGGTAGAAACCCCTGGGTGGGTTCTGAATAGAACCATTACACCACAGCAGAACCTCTCCTGGGGCGAGACCTTTCACAGATGGTTTTAGGTCTAACCTCTTATGTTGTAGAACTCTCTGAAAGGGTTCCAAGAAAAGAAAAGGGTTCTTCTGGTATGGGGACGAGCAGAAGAACCCTTTGTGGTTCTAGTTAGCATCTTTATCTCTCAGAGTGTGCGTTATCATGATATATTGTACATCATACAGGGCAAGGCTCTACATCGTAACGTTCTACAAAACCTGTTCTGCACTGCCTGACGGAACCTTTAACCCACCTGAGCGTCTAAATTTGACTGTTCTAAATTGAATCTTTGTGAAGTTCTATTCACGAACACTCGGATGTCATTAGGGTGAGATTCAGAGGCGAATTCTTGCGTCTCGGGGTTGGAACTGCACTTCAAACGGCCGTATCAGATAAAGCCTGCTCTTAGAACGGAGGCCTCCGGGGAAAAGCTGGTTGTAGGCTCCTCCACATAGCTTGGCTATATCTGGAGAACCGACAGAGTAAAAGGGAAAGACAGAGAATGCGTGTGAAGCTGCCAACAGCAGCAGTAAGCTTCCAGAGTAAACACAGCTGATGGGGTAAACCCTCCCTCCATCCCCCCCTTCACCCCTAAAACGCCCTTTCTTCCCTCTCGCTCTCCATCCGTCCGCCTCTGCATCGTATGTTACACACATCATCAAGACAATTACATCAACAACATGACAAGGGAGGTTTTTAAACGCATAATGAATGTTAACATTAGCAGCTACAACACATTCAGTGACTATCTAATGTTATTTTCAGGAGGGTAAGTGAGGACAGAGCGTCTGTGAGTTAATATATCCTCAACACTTCCTTCTGTACAGTAACAGCTGACACGTAGCGCCGGACACTGCTGGTGTATTTACAATAAACTGCAGAGTTATTATATATTCACAGTGGAGACAGTACAGGGGTTAGAAAGAATTATATCTGTATCTGTGCTGTGAAGGTTCAGGTCACGTACATTTCGCTCTCTGCCCATGTTCACGCAGACCTCTGAGCTTTTGGACTCTTTGTGCGTCTGATTTGGACTACATCTGGAGCATAAATGTACTTCCTGTATGCGGTCAGCATCTGTTTACTTACTTGCCAGTATACTGAGCCATGTAACAGCGCTGGTTTTACTTTGCTGCTGGACAGTCTGACCTTTAGGCCGTACTGCTTTGACTTCCTGATATGCTGGGGCCTAGTAAAAGAACCGTGAACCTTCTGACGTCCTTTTGTGCCGTTGTCCCTGACGGGTGTATCTGGAGTGGCATTAATGCACATCACTTTGGCGTTTGAAGGCACTGATGGTCAAGCCATGAGAAATAACAATTTCTGAGGATGTCCACAAGACAACGCAAGATCATTAGCGATGTAAAAGCCCAAAACGTTTGGATGGATCCCTGAACAGACTGAAAATGTCAAGTTTGTTTTGAGGAGAAGTCATTAAAATCTTAATACTCTTTGGGAGCATGAACTTTCTCATCGATTCATGTAATTTTCTCTTTATTTTAAGAGATATCTCATGTGTAAAGTTGACAGTTTAGATAAAGGGCGGCTCATGGAGAATCTGAAATACAAAAGATTTATTTTCCTCAGTGCATTCAGTGACAATCTGCTCATTAGATTTGCATGTGAACTCTGGCCTGTGAGTGCTGCATGAGAATGTGGTTTGCAGAGTCAGAACTCTGACATGTAAGAAGCCACCGTCTGTTTTGGTTTTGATGTATTTGACCTCTTTGGCCAGAAAAGAACAAATCTCTTTCTCTTCTGACTGGCAGCGGAGGCATCGTATGTTTTCTCTGGCCTGCTCCGGTTTTCTATATCAGTCAAATTGTTTCTCTCGCTCTGCATCTTCCTCTCCTTCTAGTCTTGGGTCAGAGCAGTCTGGCATTTCACCATGTAAGGCTGCAGAGCTGAACTGCTCCGAAAAAAAAAAAGAGAAAACTATTTTCTTGTGGAACATTTTTTCAGCTGGAAATAAAGGCAGTGTGTTTGTGAAGATAGAGAAAAAGAAGGTGATTATAAAACAGGATCTGTGAGATAAACTGTACATATATATTTCTCCCTACTTCACAGAACAGCAGCCAGTTGCAGCAGCTGCGTGCAACTTCAAACCTCTGTATAAAATAAATTATTAAGTTATGAGTTATGCACTACTAAAATAAACGTGCTTGTACCACTGTGATAAGTTACAACATGGCTAAGCAGCAACTAAACAGTTACACATGCCCCTAGGGTCGGTGCAAATGTCACAGAATTATCCTCACCAACAGCAGCTTTCCTGCAACACAGCTTCATTTTTCATTAACTACATTTCACAACACACTTCACACTAGCTTACATGTGCTATGATACTTGGTGGCTCATGACCCCTGTTTCAAAAAATGCTGCAGAAGTGCCTCTTTGGATGCCCCTGTAGTAGATAAACATGATAAAGTGCCCCACAGGGTGCCCTTCCAGAGGACAAAACCTGATAACGTGCCATATAGAGTGTCCTTCCAGTGGACAAAACATCATAAAGTGCACTACAGGGCATCCTTCCAGCAGAGAAAACCTGTTAAAGTACCCGCTAGGGAGCCCTTCCAGTGGACAAAACCTGATAAAGTGTCATACAGAGTGTCCTTCCCTGCAGACAGTTTGAGTTCCCCACCGGTCACCAAGACAATGGAACAACATGAACCAGTGTAACTGTCTGTTTTCTTTAATTCATCTGTATCTCGTACTTGAGCAGGCCGGCTTTCCCAAAGGGAGGATCCATATTTCATCTTATCTTTGGAAAAAACACAGTTGTCATGAAAAGAGAGCGATAGAAACATCTGCTCATCCGTGTCCTCGGACTGTTTGAAATGTGTTTCCACAG
>JAJHUR010103233.1:0-12183 GCA_027495735.1 Lutjanus campechanus
TCCCTATTGGGGAACTTATACGACATAAGATACAATCTATCCTTAGACTCTTAATTCAGATTTTAAAAGAGAAACATAATCCTAAAAATGTAGAGTTATAAGCAATTAATTTGAATGAGCAAATGAATTTTGTGTGAACCTAATGCATCACATGCTGAACTTATGTTTTAATGCTTGTGTCTTGGACACTCAAAGGAACTGGTGAAGGTTTAGGAAAAATCATCATCATGGTTAAATGGTGGAAAAAAGTCAGCAAAGTCACAACATTTCCTGAAGCTTGACAGCAGCTGCAGCTCGTCCTCACTAGAAAAACAGGTAACAACCGTATAGGTCGTCTGTTAACCTTCATTGTTAGGTAGCGACCTCTAGTGGCTGTAGTGATTATGGCTGGAGCAAAGGAGGGAGTCAGGTGATGTAGAATAAAGAGTGACAAAGGTTGCGTAGAGTGGAGTTCAGGGTGGATGGATGAGTCAAACACACCCAGATCAGATCACCTGGAACATTTACCTTTTTGAACTTATGGATGTAAGGTAGAATAAGAATAATAAACACCCAGACTTTCACGCAGGAGACCCTGTGAAACCAAGAAGTCATTGATTTATTATGTACAAAAGTGCAAGTTAAGTAACTTTTGGAATTGATGCACTTATTTTAACCTAAACCTAGCCCAGTAGTTTTGAACTGCAACCATTTCACAATTTTAACCACAATTTTACTGGACAACTCAGGTCCGGTAAGTCTGTTGCTATTCTCCATCCGTCATATTAGGAGTCTTTGGCAAATGACCTATTCTGTCTTTTATGTATGAGAACATGTTGTTTATTTGCCATAATCTTTCCCTAACCTTAACCAAATGCTCAGGCCACACCTTGCTGAACTGTTGCGACTCACACACTTGTGCATTGCTGCTGCGGCGCTGCTACTGCCAGCCCTGAGAGTTTAAACCTGATAGCAGATTTCTGTTCACCCTCGTTCAGAGAAAGAAAGATCATAAATGCAGTGGAAGAGGTCATGTTGCTGGTGTGATGTTGATCTGACTGAATCTCAAGATGAAGCATCTCATGAGACCCATGTGAACTGCTGTGTGCCCTAACCTGCTATTAGTATGTGCGCCAGATTGAAAAGCAAGAGGATCTGCGATGCACATGCACTGCTCAGGTGGCCAATGTAGCCTGGGTGTAAAGTAAGAACTTTACCACAGCTCACAGTGGTCGTAATCTGCAGAATTACCTAAAATCTTTGTTCAGGTTTAGTGAGATGGTTGGATATTATTAGACTTCAAGGTTTCTCATATTGTCATTTGAACTGTTGCTGTGTAAGAAGAGTAGTACAAGCCCTTCAAGTCAGACAAAAACTGTATGACAGACATGCCTGAATATATATGAATGTTACTTACAGTACTGTATGGACTCCATTGCTGTTTACTAGGTGTCCAAGTGATGTAGAACTGTGGATATATTTGTGACAGAGCACTAAAACTGGTCTTTTTTTCCCCATCTCCCTTTTATATTTTCCTCCACGTCCCTCCCAGGCCTCCACACCACCGTGTAATCTCTTGTTTACGTCTGACTTTAAATCATAGACTGTATAAAAGAAATGGACACATCCTCTGGGTCTGAAAAGTAAAGCAAATGTGGAAGTGCAATAAACATGCATTCTTTCTAAAGGCCAGCAGGGGGATGCAAAAAAAGAGGTCTGATTGAATGTACGCTTATGGCTAAATGAGCCAACTTCTCTCTTCATTTATGATCTCTTTAAACAGTTTCCTTACTAGTTTCAAGTCTTCTTCAACACAGCATGATGTTCATTTTACATCCATGGTCCCAGTTAGAGTAAAATAGACCATAAAGCAAGGTATGTTTTTGGGAATGGCTACCTTGTGACTGACAAGTCGCTACAGCATCCCGACAGACGTGTAGCAGTACATGATGTGCACATTTAAAGAGATGTGAACTTGTTTGTGGGTGATGTCTGTGTTTTGTCTTCGAACTTTGAGACCCCCAGTGTGTTTTCAGTCAAAGTTTGCATCTTAATTAGTCTCACACTTTATGTAAATTACAGATATACCTTAGTATCCAAGCTGGTTAGCTAGTGCTGGCTGATAACCTCCCCAGCTCCACCCTCTCATCCAAGTATGGTCACTTCTTGCTCCAAAAATACCAAGATAGCAATGGCCAAACCCTCAATCAAATCAAAAAAGAAAAATACAAAGCTTATTTTGGTGATGTGTCTCTACATTGAGAGACATCGTGAGAATCATCTTGCATTCACGTCTTTCACACTCTCAACACTCACGTCAGACACACCCTTCAATGCCACCCTGACTCACACACTCACACATGTATCTATTCACACCAGCAAACACGCAAACTTACACTCCTGTATATATGAATAGAACATTTTTGCTGTCATTGGCTCACTACCTGAAAGTTAATCAGTGCCTCTACCTTTCAATCTGGAATAATGAAACCTATTAGATTTTATTATTTGCTGGTTATTTGGGAGGTCTGAAGAACTCAAGGCCGATGGGTTTATAAATAAATTCCTGTAACAACCAGAAACTAAAGGCATTCACAACTTTAAAAGTCAAAGTTTGACACTTCTGCTTTTGATGAGCCATGAAGAGAGAATGATTTTGATTTTAAAAGACTGCCTTGGCCTGCTTGTGCTTTTACATTTAGTAAAAACTCCATCTTGCAATGGGCACCTGTCAATCACACATTCCTCCTAATGCATCTTAATCACACTTTCTTTGCTTGATAAATCTATTCACAGAAATGTATTCATGATTTTTTTTACATTTTAAAACACCATTAGCAAAGAGCAGCTTCCATTCAGCACTGACATTTCTACATAACGTCTGTTACATGACTTTTATATTCAAAAGTTAAGATTACTTCATTGAAGACCCCATTACCAAAGAGCAGCTTCTGTTCACGGACAAGATATTTTATTCTGTTATTCTTTGTTTGGCATGAAGACCTTGGGAAGGCTTTATTCAAATCATATCAAGTGAAAATATTTGCCTTGTTTTTGTTTCTCCCTGATGAAAAAAATATTGCAGGTGATAGAGGACAGAACTGGATTTAACTTTTGACTGCAGAGAAGGTCAAAATCATCATACTGGCTGGAAATCTAAGTGCAAAAATTGAGGAAGGAATAGTGTTCCTCACTCTTCTAAGATTACTTTGCAGAGGGAAGATGGAGAGAGGCTGTGTTTGCCAAAAGAGCACTGATTGAGGTTACAGCATGGGAATAAATGACAAAAAATAGATTTTCCCTCTGATCATCTGAATAACTTGTTAGATTTGTTGCCAAGTTTTCTAGTTGGCAGTAAGAAGAGACTCATGACTGTAGGTAGGCAATGGACTAAACCACTGTGAGGCATTGAAGAGGGACGAGATGCAATCTTTCAAAACTTGCCAATATATTCCTTTACGTTTGTAATCGGCACAGGTTCTTTAAATGGGACAAAAGCAACATAAAAATACAACTAAATGATAAGTAGACAGAAATAAATAAGCAATAAATAATTATTAAATAATAAATAGAAAACAAAAAATAAGATAAAACAGGAAAGTAAAAGTTACAGTTAATTAAAAACAATTAAAAACCTTGGATTTGGTTTAATGAAATAGTCTTCAGCCTTGATTTAAAAGAAATCAGAATTGCAGCAGATTTGCAGTTTTCTGTGAGTTTATTCAAGATATGTGGTGCATAAAAGCTGAATGCTGCCTCTCTACGTTTAGTGTTGACTTTGGGGACACAAAGTAGACCTGTCCCATACAACCTGAGAGATGTGTATTGTTTATAATGCAGCAGAAGATCAGAAATATATTTTGGTGAGATATTTAGTTGTTTTCCATAATCTGAGCTCATGGGACCATGTAGATATTGAACAGAAGAGGGCCCAGAACAGAGCCTTGGGGGACTCCACAGGTCATGTTTTCTGCTCGGAGCTGTAATTACCTACAGACACAAAGTGGTCCCTGTCCTTTAACAGGATTCAAACCAGTTTAGGTCTGTGCCAGAATGTCCCACGCAGCAATCCTGAATCTTGCAAACACTGACTATACTCTGATGGACAACAGTGGTTAAATTTTAATTATTGCATCGAAATTAATGGTAAGGACATTTCAGTAATCCCTGGATACTGGGAAGGACAATAGGTTATAATTCAACCAAGGAGGCCAACATTCTTGTTTGTGGCCCATGCTGTCACGAGGACAAGCCTCTGCTCCATGAGTAGATGCACGCTTTGGCAGAAAAAAAATAGCTTCTACATGAAACTGCTCACAACGAGGTCTCTGGATTATCTTGATTAACAGGGTCATGATGTTTGGAAAGAGACATTGCTGGTGACTTTTCCAAATTGGCACTTTGAGCACTGTGTGCCATCTACTTTCATTATGTTGGACAGAAGGCAAACATCTCTACAGTTAATATCTCTAAAACTTGGTTGTGAACTGTCCCTTTAAGGAATTTAACTTTCAGAATCAGGTTTCCATTCTTTTTCAAATGCAAATATAACCACACCAGTGCTGTTTCAGTCCCGGTTTCATGACAGACAGCCAGTAGTCATGTTCCCAGACTTGGGAGGATCAGAGGGGCTTATATGTGCATGAAAATAGCATGTTAGCATCAGCTGGTGTCATCATTATTAACCATCGACAAGAGAGCCAGTCCCACTGTTTATTTGTACATGTTAATCTCCATACGCAAATATCTCACTTATGGTGAAAGATTTTCTAAAGTTAACCTAAATGAAGTCTGCTCTCCTCTATTTGAATTCTATGCAGTCATACTCCCTCTAAATTTAGCTTTGCAGCGTATCAGAACATATCTTTACCCTCCAGTCCAAGACACATCACCATATGATGCGTGTCATTTTACGCCTGTGGCACACGCAGGACGTGCTGCAGCTCAACACATCAGCGGGTGATGTTTAGAATATAAAGTGAAAGTGAAGCGCTGCCCTGGATTCAGGAGCCTTTTGTGTTTTATTTCACTTGATTCCTCACCTGAAGAGTCAACCTCTGCGGCACAGCTCCTCAGCTGGTGTCATTTCGAATATTATCTGTAGAAAGCAGGACTGTGGGTTGCTGGGGTATGGATATTAAACCTTAACAATGAATTTTTCCTTTAGCCACTGTGACAGTGAAAACGCCCCAGAGAAAAAAGGAAAAAAAAATAGTTTGGTTCAAAAATGTGACATGAACACACAACACCTGTCAAATTATTGGGATTTTCCTGCTCCAGGAAAGTGTTTCCTGTCTGTGTGAACACTAGTTGTGATAAATGATATGCATGTGCAGATAAAGTACATGTTGAATTTGTTTGGCTGTAATTGGCTGATAGCTTTGATTCTTCTGTGTTTTTGTCACACACAGCCACAGACGTGACAGGAGAAGAATCAAAGTACGATGCTGGGACAAGTCTGAATAAAATGCCGTTTTCCTGGAGCATCAGAGCTTGAAAATAGGACATGGAGTGTACTGTGATGCTGGTGTGTGGGTTTACATAGAAAGTCAAGAGCGACACACACTTAAAGAGGAACTGCACACCTGAACTAAATGTTATTACTGTTCTGTGGTGAAACAGATCAACGCTGGTGTTAATATTTCTTGATTAATCTGCATTTCATGGGTTGAAAATGGCTCAAAATGCCAACAACTGTTTTAAATAATCCTGAAACTTGCAAGGCCAATGCTGAGACAGAGCCGACCGTTCACGACTAATCTATGTCATTTTGTGTGAATTTTGGCAATTTTGACAGTTGTTGAAGCTCCACCAGACTGCATACTTTCCTTCGTTGATGCTCCCTTGATAAACAGCAGCAGGAAATTGCTTTGTAGTGACACAGCCTCACACACACACAAACACACACACACACACACACACAGGAGAGAGCAGCCTCTCTGAGCAACACAGGTACAACAGAAAAACTTTTTCAAAAAGGACCACAAATATTCTGTTTGTTTCCAGTGTTTGTCCGCAGACACAGAGAATCTGACTTAGCTCTGACTAGCTAGGTCCGGCTTCATGCACAGGGGAAAAAACATCCTGCGTTGTTTGCATCTCTTTAAACCAATCACAAATGTCTTGGGCGGTGCTGAGTCCGGGATGCAGCAACAGCAAAGATGCAAAATAGTGTCGAGTGGGATCTTGTTTTGGTGGAACATTTGCATGTCGGGAGGCGAGCTCTGGCATAAAAGCGGCTACATCACTGCAAAAGAAAAGGTAACACCTGTCAGCTTATTTACGCTCCTTTAGTGTCCCAGGCATTAATTTGCTGTTTTCAGCGTGTATGTTGCAGTTCGGTGGTTGTTCTTGTTTCCCAGGACTTTGAAAACATAGCTAGCGGAAGCTGCAATGCCGCCTGAAGAAAGCGACCAGTAGCAGAACTGGATCCTGCAGTGTGGATCTAGTGAGTCAGACAACTGCTACATTGAATGTTATTCATTGTGGCCAAAAGACCACGCCCCCTGCATTGCTTGTCCTGCACACCCTCACCCTGCCCCCACCTCTGTCCCTTCAGTGCATTTCCTACTAGCCATTGCTGGCTGGTTGTCATAAATTATAGGAAAACCACGGGATAAGTTGGACACATCAAAGAGCGAGGAAGGAAGTCGATGAACGTGACTTAACGTAACGAAAATGAAACTTGATTTCTGCCTGAGTCATGTCAGATTTCTATCAGCAGTGGTGCTTGTTTAAAAGTGAGGAAAACAGCTTCTACAGTCAAACACCACTTCACAACCTCATTGAATTACATATTTGTTGTTTTAAATCTTAACTCAGTCCCAAAGGATAAGGCCGGCATTATTATTTTATCATTATTCTCACTGCCACTTTAGGTTCTCCTACATGCTTAGAAGGGGAGGGTGATGTAAGGGGAATTTAGTTGGTTATAATCTGCAACATCACCACTAGATGCCACTAAATCCTACACACTGGTCCTGAAAGTATAAAACAAAGGGCTCTGAGGTTGTTTTGATAGGACAGGCAAAGATATGGAACTGCTCAAAAATGTGTCCTCAGAAGCCAGACTCCTCTCCTGCAGAACTCCACATGGAAGGGAAGGTGTTTCCACTCCAACTCTGCTGCTTGAAGCTCATTTGCTTTTTCTCAGGCTCAAAGTGAGCAGCACTCACTTAAAGAACTCAGAGAACGACAGAGAGAGAGAGGGTGGACGGGGTGAGGGAGAGCAGAGAGGAAGGGACTGCCAGGGAGTGATAAGGAGGACGAAAGGAGGTGAAAGAGGGGGTAAAAGAGACGAGCGTGATGGGAGGTGGCAGTGGAGGAGGAGGAGGGGAAGAGAAGAGAGACTTGTCTTGTTAAGCCCATCACGCTGTTTTCTCAGAGTTTGACAACAACTGTTCCACCATCTGCACTCTTGATTCCCTCTCTCTGTTCCCGCAATCCTCTTCTTCTTCTTCTTTTTCTCCATCGCTCCGCCTCGCCCGCCTCATCCCATCTCCCCTCCGCCCCCTCTCATTGTTTTTGTCTCTCCAATCACCTAATTTCCTGTCTGGTCCACTTTCAAATCCCACTTGGGCTGTATTTGTGGGTGTGCATATTTTAAACTTTTAAAAGGTGTTTTTACTTGTAATCTTTTTGCTGTGAAGTGCCCATTTCCTGTCTTTTTTCTCTTATCTCTGCCTCCGTTATTTTGGAGAGTTGGGTCAACAGTAGGCAGAGAGGATGAAGTGGAAAGATGAATGAAGCCACCTGTTTGTGTTTGAGTGAGTCAGTCACTGCGTGGACAAACAGAATACACCCCTGAGAGTTCACACTCTTATAAAGTGAGGCTGCTGTTTCACTCACCCACAAGCTCAAAATGTACATCCTCAGCAGTCCCGGTCCCATATTTATAGAGGGGACATTTGGTATTCACACACGGCATTCACATATAACCCAGCAGTGCAGGTTATTAAACTTTTCTCAGGCCAACTTTGTGCATTTATCCTGGGCTTCCTCTGGGATGTAAGCTCATTAAAACAGTCTTCTTTAGCCAAGAACAGAAAATGAGGAAGGGACCGAGACTCATTTTAGCCCCTGACCCAGGAGAGCAGAGGACTCAGCTGGACTGGAGTTTAATATACAAGAATTTGAACCAAGTTTTAAGTGAAGAGAGCTTTGCAGATTTTGTAGACATATATGGCATTTTCAAAAATTAGTATTTTTTGATCTGACAAAACTTTGGTTGACACCTTTTTAAGATATGCAACAAAAACTACACGGTTAAGGCTGCATCAATAAATATTTTCATATCATCAATGGCTCAAATAATTATGTGTAACATTGTAGAAGGGGTCACTACAGTGACAGACTGGGTCCCTCCTTCCTGCAGCGGTCAGATTGTGAAACCATCACTGCTCCCAGTAGACCACACAACTCACCACATACTCATCAAAACTGGTCTGCACTACAGTGTACACCATCTGTGCAATATTACTAATTATTTTCAGGTGTAAGGTCACATCATACTTTGCAATATCTCACGCATATGAATTTTTAATTTAATAGTCAATACTTACTGTAAATCAGGTGTCTGTGTGCAACAACGTTTCACTTAGGTGAATTTTTAATTCCATTGTGCAATAATGTTTATTATCATCATTCTATATGCGATATGAATATTCCCTCTGTGCAATGGTGTGAATTCAACTGCTGAGTCTCCTTATATTGTATAAACTGTTCCTATTTTTATATTCCCCCTGTTTAAATTGTACATATTTCTATATTTCATCTTGCTTATATTTTCATATTTTATTTATTTATTTATTTATTTTATTGATGCCTCTTTATATTATTGCTATCCACTTTGCTGCTGCAACACTGTAAATTTCCCTGTTGTGGGACTAATAAAAGAATATCTTATCAAAAACAGCCCTGGCATTTATGACATAAAGCGCTCCAACTTCCAAAACATACGTGCATTACCCTGTTTCTGACAAACCACATTGAAGAAGAAAACCACGATTACAAAATAGATGAATCCAATTCAGGTGCAAGGCTGGTGAGGCAATGATGCCCAAAACTTGTAATGTCCACTCTTGCCTTGAAAGATTATTCCAAGAGGAACGACACTCGAAATTACTGCGAAAAGATCGTCTCACACGTGTGAAGTGGCTCACAGGATGCACAGCTGACTTACAGCAACAAACATACTGCTAACAGGGGCTGCTACGACACACCAGAAAAAACATTCAGCTGTACTTTTTATATATATACTGTATGCTCAAATGTATTTGAAATGGTATATTAATTCATCATCTTTTACATACCATCCCAGCTTTATAGTTACTGTACAATACAACCATGAGCTTATAGCTACACTATATTACACAGCCACAATAGTTTGGCCTTTCCTGTCATGAGACATTCTGTTTGCAGACGACAAAACACCTTACTTTTCACTTGACATCGTAACGTTTGCAACCAGGGCATCATGGGAAAAGATGTAAGGCTTTTTTTTTTAAGAATCACATAAAAGGGCTGATATAAAATGTCTGGCACAAAATACAGTTCGTTAATTCAGATAATTGTTAATTAATTATTAAAGACAAAATTGTTAATATATTTTTTTTTATGTAATTACACATTCATATTTTTTTTCTTTTGAGCGGCCTAGGCAGCCCATAACTCAGGCAGCCCCTCTGGAATTTTTCCAACTTGCCAGATGGCTCATCCTTCACTGCTGACTTACAGTGAAAACACAAAAAGAAGGTTCATCAGTTCTGCAGCATCTTAACATATTTCACTTAATTGTTATATTTTAATGGCCTGCAGCTTTAATGTTTTGGTTCATTTTCTGCACTCTAACCATCGTGGTGTCCAGCAGCAAACAGCTCTGATAAACCCTCTGTGAAACCACAAACTAGCAAGGGCGTCATCAGCCCCATGCTCTATGCACTGTTCACGCATGACTGTGTCACCTCTCATAAGGACAACACTGTCCTGAAATTTGATAACGACACTACAATCATCGACCTGATCACTGGACGCGATACAAGAGGTGTACAGCAGAGATGTGATGAGTCTGGTGACATGGTGTGAGAACAACAATCTCTACATCAACACTGATAAAACCAAGGAGATGATTGTGGACATGAAGAAGGAGAGGAGACCTCGTCGCCCGCTGTCAGTCCAGGAGTCTGAGGTGGAGAAGGTGAGCTGCTTTAAATTCCTGGGTGTCCATGTCAGTGATGACCTCACCTGTACTCATATCATCACACAGCTGGTCAAGGAAGCTTCTGCTGTACAGAGAGCATCTTGACCAGCTGCATCACTGTGTGGTACGAAAACGCCTGCAGAGAGTGGTAAAGACTGTTGAAAAGATCATCAGAGCGCCCCTACCATCTCAGCAGGACATTTACCACCAGAGTCCACAGGCCAGCCTGTAACATCATCAGACACTCCACCCACCCCACCCCCAACACAGACTCTTCACACTTCTGTCCTCTGCCCGGAGGTACAGAGGTGTGAAATGCAGGACTTGTAGACTGTGAGACAGCCTCTGTGCTCAGGCCAGCAGACTGATCAACAGATTGAACCCACTGCCTCTGCCCCCATCCTAAGCCTCCTCACTTTGCACACACACACACACACACACACACACACACACACACACACACACTGCACTCTGCACATTCATGGATGTTTAAAGATTCATGTATTGCACAGTATTTCTAACAGATTTTTACATTCATGCTGCGTCATTTCCTACAATGCTGCACTGTCTGTGAAACTGGTTATTGTATTTTGGACATTGCATTTAACAAGTATTTTTGATAATTTATACTGCTATTGTACACAGTGTTCCTCAGCTACCTATTTATGTTCTTTCTCTTCTATCTCTCCTGATATCTCTATATTTTACATTAGGATTTTCAAAATGTTTTATAATTTATATTTTTCTTCACTTTTATATGTGTTTCTCTGTTCAGTGGAAGGCAAAGGAAGAATTTCATTCGACAGGGAAACTTGCTTTTAACCGTGCATATCACAATAAACGCTTTGACTGACTTGATGTGAAGAAAAGTAAAGTGGAACACTTAATGGGTAAAAGGACTGATGTTCTCAGGAGTTATTGGAGTTCAAGAAAGAGCAAAAAGAAAAGTGAAAATTGGACTGAAAAGATAAACATGAATACTAAGCAACCATCTGCTATTACGTGAGACATATGCAGCTTCTTTCACTGTCTCAAGGTGGGAAAAATTAATTATTGCTGCTTTTCTGTTTGCCTTCATGGTTATAAGAAATTAAAATTGGGCAAATCATTACTGGGATTATTAAAGAAACATCTTTGCCTGCTAGAGTTTACCTTTATTGGATCTGTGTGTAATGATAAATCTCACCTTCTCCCTCTGGACACATGCTACTGTGGAGCCCTGCACAAGCTCTGTCTCTCTCGCTCTCTCTCTCTCTCTCTCTCTCTCTCTCTGTGTGTGTGTGTGTGTTGTTTGTGGTCTCTTTTGACATGGTGTCTCTTCAAAGCCAGACGAAGGAAGTCAGGTGTTTGGGGTGGCCGGTCGGTCCCTGCAGTGGGGATCAGTGCATCAAAGTCTGTCCTGTCCGGCGGCCGCAGGCAGGAGGGAAGGACGGACACTCGTGTCCTGGCGTTTATTCTTACCAGGAGGACACAGCAGGACGACTCGGCTCAGAGGGAGCGGCACACTCTCACTTACATGCAGCTGGTCAGCGCTGTGGGCGGTCTTTGTATTCGGGATCACTGGTTCCATCACACAGCCTGCTGCTGAGTTACAATGAGAGCAGAAAAATATTAAATTATACGATGCTCTAAAGCTGAGAGTTATTTGGCAGTCGGTGCACAAAAAGTGACTTTATTTTGCCTTCTAGTACAGGGAATAACACAATGCCTGTTCTGATGGTGAGCTGCATGGTGAGAAGGTGTCCATGAACATTCAACAACACTCAAAATGTGAACAATTTTAAACCACATTGTGACATTTATGTCATTTTGTTTCTTATGTGAATACAGTATTTAATGTTCAAAGGAAGACCAAACAGGTACGTATTAAGCTAAATCAAGTTTAACTATGAAACACGTGAACATATGTTGTGCACATACGCTTGGTGATCCATCTATCAATTTTAGAGTTATTGTGTTCCATTGTCCTAAAGTTGGAGGGAGTGTGGAGCAGCAGTATGGATATA
>JAJHUR010103234.1:0-24665 GCA_027495735.1 Lutjanus campechanus
AAATCAGCAATTGTGCTTCCTAGCTACAGTGGTCCAGCCCTTTTTCAGTTTATCTGCAGATGATATCTGCCTGTTGTTTTTTTTTTACTGCCTTCCTGCTACCTCTTTGGATAAACTTGCCCTTGCTGACTGCCTACGACAGTGGACCTTTAAACTGTGGGGTGGGCCCCACATGTAATAGCCACTGCAGGTGGGGGTGGAGGGTTATGATCAGAGGAAAAATATGGAGTGACACTAAGTTGATTGAATATGATTTTAGGATCCCAAGTTCCCTTAATTGACTGAATACCTGCACAAAGTGTCACATGTCTCATATGCTTCTTTAAGAAGCATTTTTACCTCACAAAAAATGAAACACCATAAATAGCGATCTATGCTATATATTTTTAATTATTTATTTTTTATTTTTGCCAGATAAATCTAGTAGGCTAAATCACTGTATGGCGGGCCAACATGGGCCCACAGGCCTGACTTCAGAGCTAGTTATTCAGATACTTTTGCGAAGTCTGCCATCCCACTCTATTCAGTTGCAAGTTTACGAAAACCTTATCTCACAAAGTGACGTTTGTTTTCACGAATAGTAGCCTATCACCTAATATTCCTGCAGTGCATTTTAAGTAGTGGCATTGAAAAAGGGTTAATCAAAGTAATTTAAAGTATTTTTCGCTAGCCTTTATCATCACAGTGACATTCAAAAAGATGTCACCATTTTTGCGAACTGTTTGTTTATTTATTTCTATCTTATTCTTCATGTGTATGCAGAATTCCAGAGCTGACTGGACCAATAAAGTTTTTACACCATTGATTTGCAGGCTACAGAACATGTGCTGAGTGCATGGTGCAAAGGTCACAGCAGTATGAAGGGAGTGACACCTACTGGTGGTTTGCTGCTACTGGAGCCAGGAGTGTCACCTGTTAAATAGTGTATAATAATCACATAGATCCGTTCTTTTTCTTCTTTCTTTTTCTTTCTTTTTTCATTCATTCTTTCTGTCTTTCTGTCTTTCTTTCTTTCTTTCTTTCTCATCATTGAGTCACATGTTAGGGATATTCTACCGTTAACTTTCACTTTCATCCGCAGTGTAGTCTGTAATTGTGCCTAAACAAAAACAGTCTCCACCGATCACAGTTATATATTTGGGGATAGGTGATTAATATTACTGTTAAGCCAGTGGTTGGAGTTTGTGTCTGTCGATCACTGAAGCAGTAGATGGGATTTGTGGAGAAAATCTCTGCTGTCCTCGGTGCTGATAGGCTGGTTTCGTGTTGATATTCTGTCAATCTACAAGTCAAAGGGGGAGAGGTCAGTGTGGCTAGCATATCAGGCTGCGCACAGACCCAACCAGGAAGTCTATAAAGTTGATAACTAGTATTAGTTTGACTTTGCTTCACCTACATTACTGCTGAAACATCGGCATGAGTTCTGCTGCCTCTTCGGTAAGCTGCAAATGATCGAGCTGCGGTTGACATGACGCTGTACTGTACATTAATGTTAGCCTGCTAGCTGCGTTAGCTTTAGCCTCGCTATCGTTCTCCATCAGCTAACGTTAGCTCGAACTGTGACGCTAACGTTGTTTGTTGACAGCCCTCATTGTACCAAAGGCATAACAACATACTAGCGTTAGCTGTAGGTTAGCTTGTTATCTGTTGTTTAGTTTAAATTCGCTGACTTTACCGTGAATTAATGCATTTATCCTGACAGACTGACTAAACTGCAAACTTAGTGAAACAACACAGGCTTAGTGGCAGAATGAGAGAGTTTAAAGTCGAAACTGCTGGTCATTTTCAGTCAGATGCAACGACAATAAAGGACGGACAAAGGCAGATTTATGTGTTATCATGCAGCCAAGCTACACGAAAACATTGGTAACATTTTTATGATAACCTAGTTTACTTACAGGCGTGAAACATCAATTAAAGCAGAGCTAATTTCTAAAATAATGGTAACAAATTGAACAGTAATGGCATACAGAAGTTATAGAAATGAATGAATTAATGTATAGACAGGTGTAAGGTGACTGTAAAAGGTATTATAAATATTGATAAATATGCTGCCATGCATGTCAGTTAATTCCACTGACAAACTGCAGATAGATAGCTAGATAGTGGATAGACAGTAGTGGTCGACTGATATATATTATTTAATATTTGGAGAGCAGGGCAGCCGATGGCCGATATATAATGCCGGATATCAAGATGATAAAAATCATGTGTAATTCCATTATTTTATGCACATGATAATCTGATACATGGTTACCTTAGCCCGTAATATTTTCTCGATCAATCAATAAGTTGTGTGGTCTATAAAATGTCACAAAATGGTGAATCACTGTTTTTCCAAAGCTCGTGTCTTGTTTTGTATGTTTTGTCCACAACCCAATTGATATACTGCATAATATTACTGTCATAGAGGAGTAAATAAAGTAGAAAATATTCACATTTAAGAAGCTGGAATCAGAGAATTTTGACTTTTCTTTTCTTAAAAAATTACTTGCACCAATTAATTGGTTATCAGAATAGTTGCTGATTGTAGCTCTAAAAAAACATGTTGGGTTATTCTGTTGATTTCAGAGGGTGACTGGTATTTATGAGAGAGTGGGGTACAGTATGTCAGAAGACACGCCATTCAGCTGCATTATTCAATGCATTATTACATGAGATACATTTTTCACCACCTTCCCAAAACTCCCAAAGGAAAGTACTAACATCGTCCCACAGCTGCCACACTGACAAGGCATTTTCTCAAAATTCCAGATAATCGTTCCAATTAAACAACCAACTGATTAGAGTGGTTACCTTATAAATTCCAAAAACTGAAATTTTGCAGTGTTTATGCTGAAGGAAAGTACAGTTAAAAAACAAAAGCCAAGTAATATAAAATAGGTAATACAATAAAATAAAAGTACAAAACAAAGTACAACTATAGCACCTTGAAATGTCCTGTACATTGTACTGCAAATTGGAAAACGTTATGTTGCTGTAAAGTAAGCTGCAGGATTGTTCTTGGAAATTAAAAATAGAAATAAATAGGTAATTAACTGATTGATTAATTGGATAGTGGTATTAACATCCTCATGAACAGTCCACGGCAGATCAAACAGTAGCAGCAGTAGTAAAGAGCTTACACCCTGAGAGTTGAAACACATTGGTAATCCATGACCTAATAAAGAATTCTTAGACTTACAATTAGATTTTTATTTTCATATTACCAACACCACTTTTTGACCCAGTGCAGCAATAATGAAAGTAGAATAGAAACCATAAGCAGAAAAAGTGTTTTAACACATCACAAACACTAACTCTGGGTTAGTTAACCTGAGTGAAAATGTAAAGTAACAATAAAGTCATCTTGATTATCTGTAATCTGATAAAACTGTGCACCAGTAGCCACTGTTTGTGCAACCACTGATAAGGGAAAAGCAACCACAAAGATGGTTTTGTCAACCATTGTTTACAAGACTTTTTGATACCTGTTTGATTTGATTGTTTTGCAGACTATTGGGGAGTTATTCCTCACCCTCAGTGAGATGGGTTTCACAGAGGAACAGATCCAGGCAGCTGTACAGGCCGGCCATTTTTCTGTGTCAGATGCAGCTGAGTGGTGAGTTGTCATTCATTAAATGCTAATGTAATTTCCCTTCAGTTTCTAATAGACCACTCCTTTCAGTAAATGACTTCTGTGTGTATGTTGACAGGCTCTTACAGGGTCAATATCCACGGCACAGGTTGGTCAAGCAGTCATCACAGCCGGCTGAGACAGCATTTTCTGCTTTCAACCCACCCAAAGAGACAGCAAGCACTTCAGAGACGCATACATCTCCTGACAGCAGAGGTAGAGCAACAAACAGTTTGCTTTGAAGGATAGATGATCATGTATAAAGCCGAATTTCCACCACATACTAGGACATGACTCCACTCTATTGCTTTTGGTACTTCATTTTTCCACTGTAGATTATACTCCCTCAGTGTAGGAGGAGCTGTTTGTCATAGCGACACTATTCCAGGAATTGGGAAACAACACTCACATGGGTGCTTTGGTCTTGAGAAGCTGCAGCCTTTGTTCATGGAGAAACTGTAACCTGCACTGTACATTTATGACCAGAGTGACTCACCTTTTCCTCTGCTCAGCTGCATAAACCGTCACTGCCAGTCACTCTCTCTCCACACTACACAGACAAAAAGGAGCTACACTACTCTTATAACAGAGGGTATGAAGGGATGGTGTTCTCAATATATTGGCATTTCCTCAGTAGAACGTGGCGTGGTTTGATGGGCTGCCATTTTTGAGTGAATAGAAAAATTGTAGTTTCTATTGATGGTGGTTTGGTTATTTTATGTAGACACCTTTAAGTCTCAGCTAAGCTCACTTGAAACCTTGACAGAGGTGATACCAAAAAGGTAGCAGGTACCAGAATCAATCTGGATTGGAAATCTGGAAAACCAAAACAAACGGAGTCAAGTTGGGCTGTACCATGCAGTGGACATTTGGCTTATGCTTTGATTCCCTCGGGCACGGCTGTGTCCCAGCCACCAGAGCTGATCACAGCTATTCTGCACAATGCGGCATACAGAATCTGGTCAATGGAATCACACACGTTAATCCACCATTGTAATACCTCATGAATATTTCTTTGTAACCATGTAATTGACGTTTTGAATAACAGATAAAAGAAATTTCTGGTTTGGGGTGTAAGATTAAGTGTATGTTTTGTTTTTGTTGTTTTTTTACATTAATAGCATCCCCTTCACTGGTGCTGAGACCATCACAGTCCTGCAATGTGTCCCCAGACCCTCTACCAGTGGAGTCCCGCATCAAACAGGACAAGAGTGACTTTGAGGAGCAGCAGAGACAGCGTGTTGCTCAGCAGGCCCGAGCAGAGAGGAGACAAAAGAAACAGGTTAGCAGTGCTGAAAAGAAGGATGTCGAACGGTGCCAACTCAGCCAGACCAACAGTTTGTTTGCTATCATGCAGAAAAACAACATATTTTAAACCAGTTGCCTGATTTGTAAAGTCTGAGCAGAACACAGAACATCTTGTCTAATGTATGTTGGTCTGTCAGGAGCGCGAGTTGGTGTTGAAGCGGATAGCTGAGGACCGGAGGAGCCTGCAGGAGAAGAACCAGACCAGCGCCGCCACGGAGACGTCTCCTCCCAGCGTTCAGGGGCAGAAGCTTGGAGGAAAGATTCAGACTAATGTGGATAACAACTGCATCCTCATGGTGAGGCGATGAAGAATTCAGGTTTCTGTGCATGCATGAAGTCGATGCGAACTACAGAATTACAGTTGAAACTCGTGTTTTTTGCTGCAGATTCGGCTGCCATCCGGTGAGTCCATGCGTGAGCGCTTCCCAGCTGATGCTCCTCTGCGCAGCGTCGTGGAGCACATCACCGGACGTCACCCCTCCCTACCCTCCTTCTCCCTCCTCCAAGGTTTCCCACGGAAACGCTTCGGGGAGGCAGAGCTCGCTTGCTCGCTGCACTCTCTCGGCCTCACACCCAACGCTGCTCTTTGCATTCAGACCACTCCTCCAGAGACGCCTCAGGACGCTCAGAGTCCTGCAGATCCACCACCCGCACCGGGACAAAATGAGCCGGTTCCGTGTGATGTGTCTCCTCAGCCTCATATTCCTGTCCTGGAGCAGGGGGGAGGGCAGGACTTTGTTCCACCTCCTCCACTACCAAACCAGCTGTGGGAAGAGGCAGTGAATTATGCAGGGATACCTGGAGTCGGTCCTTCACTGTCTGGGCCGTCTCACTTCTGGGGTAAGTATTAAATCCAGAAGAAACTAAAACCTGCTTCACCTTGCTTGGTTTTTCATCTTGGGAACACTGAGTAAAACCTGTTCCAGATGACCTCAGGGGTCTGGGTGCTTCATAACGTACAAGTAAATCAGTGATGCACCCTGGGATTCATAGTTAACTTCTCACCTTGTTTTTCTACGTATACAATATTCTTTTGTTCTGATGATTCAGCCAGAAGAGTTTCATGTCAATCCAAGTTGTGAAAATGCTCCAACTGTGAAATCTAAGGAGAACATAAATAAGTTAAATAGTTCCTTCCACACTGTAACTCTATACTTTTAATTATTTTAACAAACCAGAACATTAAAGATTATTTGAAATAAATACAGGGTGGCCACTTGTCCTTAAAGGGTCTTAAAATGTCTAAAAGCCAATTAAACAATAAAAGGCCCTAAAAAGCATTAAATAGTTTTAAATTCTATTTGGGGGAGGTCTTTAAATATTTATTTATCGAATGCTGTGAGCATGGTATAAAATTCACTCCAAGCTCAAGTTGTGATTATTTTGACTGAAATTGCGATATGTGATATGATTAGTGGGAATGATCATTTTTGCATTTTCATTTTTAATGGAAAAAAAAAACCCAAGCAAAAATCATATTTGTTGGTGTCCGTACCAGACAAACATGTTTTCTTTTATCTGGAGAATAAGATTTTTAGGCCAGGGCATCTCTGCAGCACTGCAGTACTTCATTATAAAACTGTTTTCTCACACACTTTTCCTTTTTCAAAAAATTGCAAATTGGATCTGGTTCTGCGATTTGGATATCGCACTTGACCATATTGCAATTTCGATAATATTGTGATTGATTGTGCAGCTCTACTGACAATATATGTGTTTACTCACAAGAGTACACCTATATTTTTATGTTTACAAAAATTGGCCTTTAATTGAACTAAACTGTGACAGTAAAACTTTTAAAAAGCCTTACATTAACTTGGTGATACATGAAGACACCTTGAAAATAGCTGTTGTTTCATCAGATGACATTCCTGGTGCTTTTTAACAGGACGAGGCCAGAGGTTGGTTCCTGGAAATGCTGAGGAAGCTGCTGGCATCGAGGTTGATGAGGAACAAGAAGGAGAGGAAGAACCACCTCACGTGCTGAACGGTACTGCTCCATGAGTCTGGGGTTATTGCAGACACCTCGTCCCTCATTTGACCTACATTTTGCTTCCTCCTCCCCTCTTTCCTCCCTCCACATGTCTCCATTTTTTCATCCACATAGAACTTTTTGTTCTGCCATCAGAAACAGATGACGCTGGCTTCTCACTTTGAGCTGTTGGAGTCACTTTCATTCAGTTTCATATTGCACGTTACATAAGTTTCCCGGGACACAGAACATTAGACCGACTGAGCTACTAATGTGTGTCATTTGTTTGAAAGATTAGGATTAGGAAATAAGTAGGTGAATGCCCCTTTCTGTCAAACATACAGTACACGGGGTCAGAACAACTGAAAACTGAGTTCCCAGAGTGCTTACAGCCGGCCAGCCAATTACATTCTGTCTTTCAGAGCATGTGGTTGTGATATATTATTCTGAATGTGTGCCAGAGCAGAGAGCGAACAGAGCTGAATCCAGCTGAAGCTTGTTAACAGAGATTCAAAGATCGAGAGCAGAAGATGTTGATTAGAGGTGCGGGATATGAAAATGCAACTGTTAATTTCAATGTTAAGATAATAAGACTAGACAAATACTCAAGCAGTGATTTATACTGTATATATATGAGCTGGATTTGATGTCAGTGACTGTTTTGACTTTCTGCTTGGTGATGTTATACTGTCCTCATGGATTACAATGATCACTTGTGTCATTTTTGCAGGAATGCCGAGGCTGCCTTTCTTTCCGGAAAACCGGTTCCGAGGGGAATTTGAGCCCAGGCACCACTGGCCTGAGCAAGGCAATCGACTCAGGTGGGTGTCTACACAGAATGGCAGTAATATAATGTAGGAACTGTAATGCATGCAAAGTGATACAACTTTATGTATATTACAGTTGAAATATTTTCCACGGGACTGCAGCTGATTTTCAAGTGTTTTGCAGCATGTTAAAACGAATCAGTTTTCATTATGGTTTATTATGGCAACTATTTTGACAACTGAATTGTTCCAGCTTCTCAAATGAGAGGATTTGCTGCTTTTCTCTGTTTTATATCATCGTAAATTGAACATTTTGGTTTTAGGACAAAAGATTTGAAGACGTCACCTTGGGTTCTAGAGAACTGTAGCCATGTTTGACTCATTTTCAGTCAGAAACGGTTGATGGAAATGGAAAAATTTGAAGAATCTTACTTAGTTTCTATGCTTACTTGAGGTGGTTTTTATACTTTTCAAAAAAAAAGCTGATGCACTTCATGGGAGATGGAAGCACTTTTTCTGAATAAGTTCTGATCTGATGTAAATTTTTTACATATATATACATGAAATACATGAAACAAACATAAATGTCATATTTCCATCCAGTTTTCTACATTATTTTTACCGTTTGAGTATCGACCGTCTGCTACTCATAACGTTTTCTTGTTGCTGCCATGGTATTATGGTTTTCTGACTGTAGAATTGGCGCCATACACTACTAAATCTCCATGAACCAACTAATAATAACTTCATAAAGGTGGTGCATTGAAACAAGGATTTATTTGCATTTTCTTTTGCAGATGCACCCGAAATTCAGTTAAAATTTGTGATACATTTGGATGAAAACACAGCTTGCGATGGGCATTTTTATTGTAACAACTAATCGTTATGGCAGATGAATTGATAATGAAATTAATTGCTAGTTACAGCCTTAATTATATCGTGATCCTGATTAATGCCATAAAAATACCAACAGTGACCTACTTTTTTAAAAATTTGTTTACAGGATGGGTTTGGTCCCTGTTAGACATGAGTCATTGTGACTCATTTTTAGACAGGAAGGTTGAGAAAGATGATTAATAACAGTCTTGAAGTTACAAAGTGGTGAAGTGTTTTCAGCTCTTGTGGTTCAGCTGTACATGAGAAATCTGTTCTGGCAGACTTTTGGTAGTTGAAAACTAGAAACGGTACGGCATGTAACATGGAACACATACCAAAATTCGCTGGCATCTCAGAGCATCTGTGAAGATTTATATCCAGCCTATTCAATTGGTGGCCTTTGGGCCACATTCAGCCCAAAAGCAACTTTGGACTTGCCCACTTAAATACGAATACTTTAGTACTTAAATCTAATATACACTAGGTAAACAACAGATATAGAGTATGGAAGTAACTAAGGAGTGACCCATCTTTCTTTCTTCTCTTCTCTTTTGAGAGTTGCACATATGCAGTACCGATGAGGCAAGATATTTTCGGAAGCAGTGTCGCTGCCAATCATATCTTTCACAAATCATTCTCGTGTGAGGTCCGACCACGCTCTCAGGCTATTAACAGTCACAAACAGGGAAGTGCTGTACCAAAAATATGTCTCTGTCAACCCTAAAACGTCAATTTGACAATGAAAACCACCAGTGTAAACCTGCCTGGACTAGCAAGTACTTGTTACTGCCTTCTCCAAATGCCAAATTATTGTGTTTAATTTGCAATGAGTGTGTTGTAGTAGAATATTTTATTCGAGGAGAGGGACACTAAAGTGCAGGGAGAGATAGAGCAGCCTCCCTTTGTGTATCCTGTAGAAGAGAAGGCCATTTAAAGACGTGAAAGATAGCATGCTGGCTGTTGTTGATGAGACAATAAATGATGACAAAATTAAAATCAGTGTGACAACTGTATGCCTATTACAACTATTCGCAGGGTTGCTGAAAATTTCTGGCCCATCTACATTTGCTGGTTTCAAAATCTGGCCCAGTTGAAATTATAATTAAATAATTAAAATAATTAAATAGCCCTGATTTACATGGGTGTGAAGGACAGTTTTGTTTGCACATTTCAGGGAGGCTCCAGAAGATGACCCAGCAGAGCCCGAGGATGCTGGAGGTCGGGTGGCGCCTGTAGCTGCAGGTCTGGCGGCAGTAGAGCGTCTGCAAAGAGCTGCACAGCAAGAAGACCCCCGTGCCTCGCAGGGACAACCATCACCCCCTAAAAGACCCTTCAGGACACCCAGCGTGCCATCCCTATGTGCCTTGGCCACCCGCGCCACTGTCCACCTCATGACTGGTAAGCGACGATGTAGAACATTCAGTTGTAATACTCACAGATTTTCCAGAAATTGTGTCTCATTGCTTTGTTTATTTACTCTCTGTTGTCATTCTGCCGTTGCTCTCTCAGCTCCCAGCATGCAGTACAGCAGCAGTCTGGCAGGCCTCACCCCGGAGCTCGCAGAGCTTCTGCTCAACCACATGTCCCGTGAGAGGCTCCTGCGTCCACGCACGCTGGAGCTCTTCTTCGGCTGCCCGTTGCAGAAGTTTGTCCTAAATTGCTACCCTTACTCCACCAATGAGCTCCTTCGGCAGCTACGGGCCTTCACAGCACTGAAGCACCTGAGTCTGGTCAACTCACCTCTCATCACGGGTATTGAAATTTATTCCAGGATAGAGTTTCTAGGATTTTCATATTCGTTTTGATGTTTTAAAGGGTCATTTCAGTATTTTTCAACCTGGATCCCCTGTTTTTGTGTCTGAGTGACGAGGGTTGTCACAGTTAACTGAATGTTTAAACTTCGATAGAATACTAGAATAAAAAATTGATACTTGATACCAAAGAGTAAGATCCTTTTTGATTAACCAGAAACACCCGATACCGAAACAGTAATTTTATCATCGTAAAACATAATTCATTCAAACGCAGCAGAAACAAAATAGAACTCCCCAAAACCTCCTTGAGTCATCTTTCCACTGTACGATCACCAATACTCGTTTGGTTGAAACAAACCCTTAATTCACCATGTTAGATGTGAAAATATTCCTGTTCCTGTTGATTGTTGGAACAGTGGAAAGACAAACCAGCTGAGTTTCTGTTCAGTTTGGATGGAGTGGGTTTTACAGTGATAAAATTACTGTGTCTGTAAATGGAGATTGGTTTGATTTGGTGAGAGCAATAAATCATCTGGTTCTGTTCTGTGGCTGACCGACTGCAACAGCCTCGCTCAGTACTGGGCCAGTTTCAAAAACTGTTGTCCTCATAGGCACTCAATCAGAAACACTTGTGGGGGAAAAAAGGGTCCAGATTGAAAAAGTACTGAAGTTACTCTTTAACTTTGTCATTTGGTCATTGTCTGTGCTGTTTCATTTCAATCTCCTCAACTTGTTCTGTCCAGACTCTGGGCTGACAATCCTGTCCAGCCTGGTCAAACTCCAGTACCTCAACCTGGCCTCCTGTAGCAAACTCACCGACTCCTGTCTGCAGCATATCACAGGTCAGGATTTCTACAAACTGTCTCATGAACAAGCTTGACTGTTAGTAGAAGGGATAATGGGTATAGTAATCACAGTTACGTGCAAGAACACCAGATCCCAACATAAGCTGCTCTGTGTTAAGTACATGCATTTAGTGTTCATGATTTATGCACGTACCAACATATTATTTTCCTTCTCTCTGTGTCTACAAGGACTAAAGGGCCTGTGTTTCCTGTCCCTGGACCAGACCAAAGTGACGGATGCTGGGATGGTGCTGTATCTCCAGTCAGCTCCATCCTGCCTCTCTCAGCTCAGCCTGAACCAGACGGCTGTGACTGAGGCCACTCTGGTCGTCCTGCCCACCTGCGTGCCACAACTGCGGCTCCTCAGCATCAAGCAGACGAAGGTACATGAACTCTCACGACACAGCTAACATCTTAAAGGGATAGTTGGGATTTTTTGCAGTGGGTTTGTTTGAGGTAAGAGAATTAGATAGTAGGGATTCCCTTTTCAGCATTTGTGGAGGACAGGTTAAACCGTGTGTCTCAGAAAACAGTCTACAACTGCCTCAACTGGTTAGTTTGTTTGTGTTATTGTGTGACTTTGGTGTTTTAAAGGTTTTGGTTTGGATTCCCCAGAGGCACACAATAACAAAAAAAGTAACTGATCAAGGCAGAGAAAGACCAACAACTCTGTGTTCTGCAAGGTAAAAATGACTGGTTTTGCCAATGGAGTCTGGTGGCTATGGAAAAAGCGATATTTGGCTTATATAACTGGTTTCCTGTCAGAAAAGGCTGTCTGATTGCCGCTCCGGTTGGATTCCTGCCTCTGGCTTTGCAGTGTGTCTTACCCCCACTCTCTCCCCTATTTCCTGTCTATCTAATGCTGTCATGTCAATAAAAAAGCCAAAAAAAAGAAAAGGTTGTCTGACTGCATACACTTACTCTAATACGTAGTCCGAACTATTCCTTTAACTCACAGAACAGCCAGTTTCAACAGTTCATAATTTCTCACGACATTTCTTTGTATTGATTGGTGTTTTTCTGTCAGGTCAGGGATGTGTCAGCTTTGGCACAGCTGTCCAGCCTGCAGACTCTCAACCTGGATGGGACAGGTGTGACAGAAAGCTCTCTGGAGCACCTCGCCTCCCACCCTGCCCTGTCATCGCTCAGTTTGGCAGGAATCCCCGTAGCGGACGGCAATCAAGCTCTTCAGATCATCTCAGGTTCGTAACTGGATGGGAACATTCAAAACTGAGCAGGTAGGCAGAGTGAAACAAATCTGTGGTCAATCAAACGCTTACGAGAGGTTTCTACTTTCCTCTCAGGTCTAAAGTTGACTCAGCTGACCCTCCCTGGACGCCACTCTGTGACAGACAGTGGGTTGTCCTTCCTCTCTAGACTGTCTCTGCTCTCAGAACTGGACCTAACAGACTACACACAAGTCACAGACCAGGGAGTCAGCCAGCTCTCCATCATGACCAGGTCACTTAACTCAACTGTTCTTTAGTACTGTACTATACATGCACCTGTTCCGGACGAATTATAAAATTGTGTGTACTTTGTGTAGGTTGAAGAAGCTGTCGCTTAGCAACACTCAGGTGACAGATGTGGGCCTTCCCTCACTGCGCGGCCTGAAGGAGCTGCAGGAGCTCTGTTTGGACCGAACAGCAGTCACCAGCCGAGGAGTGGCCGAACTCATCACCTGTCTGCCGCACCTCCAGGTGAGTTTACTGGTGACATTTGGGTATTTTCCCCATCTGTCAGTTGCCCAGCACAGGCTGAGTTTAAGGAATGGTAGAGAAATGATATGTGCTCTTCTGTCATTTTAGCCCTGTTATAATAAATATAGGTTCACATACATCAAATTTAACAGTGGTTTTATTTAAACTACGGGTTAACAACATGGACGTTTAAGTTTTAAAATTAGTTTTAAGTTATTGTAATGCATTCGTTCCCAAACTAGTGTCTGCCTCTGCAGTCTAGCTCTGCAGATCAAACCCTGCTACAGTACAGATCTTTGAAGGATTTGCTTTCCTAGTATTTTGTCTCTGGTGCTGGAACCAAACTCATATATTTCCCATGTTAAATATCCAAAGGTGAAAAGGCAGCACACCCTCAGATCTTCAGGACAAAGCTGACTGATTCTGGCTGTCAACAAACATGCTAATGTTATGGCCTAGTGGTTTTCATCAGCGTGTGAAGGAAAATGGAAGTCACGCCATTTTTATATAAGTTAGGAGGTGAATCACGTATATATAATTGACATGACCTCCATTTTCCTTCACGCTCTGATGAAAGCTAACATTAGCATGTTAGCTGACATTGCCAGAAGAAACTGGTGAAATTGAGATCAGTCAGTTTTGTCCCACTGTAGTGGAGCTCATTAATTTTAGTGTTTAAAGTGGTCAAAAGGCTTTGATTTTTTTCCCCAGTGTTTATGGATTTTAGAGGTCAAGGGTAACTACAGAACAGCTGTTTTGGAGCTAATTGGGATGTTAAAAGGATGTTTCAGTTGGGCGTGTGTTTGCGGACTAATTAGTACGTCTTAAATAGTCTACATGCAACCGCTCTGCCAGCAGCGTTGATGTAAGTTTTCAGTAACGAGTTAAGGTGAAATTATTTCATTTTATTTGCATTATATTTGCTGATGATGGTGGTGTTTTTCCTGTGTTTTTCAGGTGTTGGGGTTGGCCAGCACTCAGGTGGGAGACACAGTAGTGAGGAGAGGTCTGATCCGCTGCAATCACCTTGTTAAACTTAATCTCAGCCGCACACGGATCACGGACCACGGTGAGGTCAAAATCTACAATCACCGACTCAAACACAACAGACATGTATTTCCTAAATCACTGGTTCCCAACCTGGAAGTCCTGGCCCCCACTAGGGGTCACCAAAGCTTCATGGGGGGGTCTTTTTGATTTTAAGAGGTGTAAAGAAAACTTATAATATACAGTAGCAGTACATGTCTGTGAAGAAAATGTTACTTTAACCTATTAAGTATGTATGATTTTGTGTGTGTATATATCTGGTGCAGTATTTACAGGAAATGATCTGCTCAGAATAAATTAAGTCACTTCTTTCACACAGAATTCCTACAGTTATTGTATGAACTATTTTAGTTAATTGTACAGTATGTCAGTTATTCTGCTGTTATTGTTATGCGCTCAATATAATATGAAATATCCATAAAAATGCCTTTTTGTCAGGGGTTGTCAGTTTACTCAATGATAGAAAAGAGCCCTCTTAAGATAAAAAGGTTGGGAACCACTGGTGTAAATTTTCGTACTTGCCTGAACATTTGCCTTTTATGTTTTCTTTAGGTCTGAAGTTCTTAAAACACATGCATCTGGCTCAGGTGAATCTGGACGGCACCGGCGTGAGTCTCATGGGTATCGCGAACCTCCTCTCGTTCACCAACATCAGCAGCATTCGCGCCAGCAACACTCGCTCCATTCCCCCTGACGACGTCTCAGACGAGGAGTGGGAAGCCCAGTGAGCGCGAATCCCCCCCCGGTTGGTCCCCACATACACTGCACCTGAACGCGCCTCTGACTGCTGCGGTCCCCTTTTAGCCCCTGAAACATGCTGCCAGCAGGATTCTCTTAAAAACACTCCTCCTACTTGCACTGTTTCAACTGCAGCTAGTGCCACTAATCAGTCAATCATGCACGCAAGCAAGTTGAAACCTTAAACCAGGAGCCTTGTGTTTAAAAACTAGGCCATTTCTAATGTTTACGTATATATAATCAATCTGTATTTACTTGCATACCCTGCAGCCCTTTTGTCTCTGGAAAACTCCAGCTGACAAACTTTAAAGCTTTACGTGCAGCCTTATAGGCTGAAACTGTCCGTGTCCCTCCTGGTTGGCACTTTTTGAGCTGACTGGCAGGAACATATTAAATATTGGAAATGTAACTTATAACACAGCATGTATTTTCAGACCGTACTGACTAACAGACTGATATATGTAGAAATTAAATGAAAACCTTAAATAGCAAATTGTCAGTTCAAGCAAATATGGTTGAAGAAACAGTGTTAGGAGGATGTGAAGGCAGATGTCTTCCATTAATCACTCTGACATCAGTTATGAAAACTAACATTGAATCTTGAGCTGTGTTCATGTCATGTTGGATTTATTAGAAGGATAAATTAACCACCTGACGTTTATTAGAAATACTGTAGGTCCAATGTATGTTTTTTTTTTGGTAGTATGAATATCAGTATTCGAGAACACTATTAATATTGCAACAAACCACTGCTGCAGATGTCAGCGCATCAAGATGATGAAAATACTCATTTCAGTTTGTTGTAATACAAGTCAAGAGATATCAGATCCTGATAGTTTATCATTGTTTTTAAATCCACAAAAAATAAAAAGAATGCAAGTTATTTGAGTAAGGCAGGGCGTTGTTGCCACCATGACAAAAAAATATCTCTTGAAAATCTAACAAAATGTTATTTTTATGTACTTGCCTCGCTTGGGTACCAAATTACCGAATTGATAGAAGTGTCTTGTTATAAGAACACACCAATTTGTCAAGACGAGAAATGTGTCTTAGGAGATAAGCAGATTTTGTGTAATGGCAGAGTTCAATAACAATATAACGAGCTATGTGATAAAATGGTTTCTTGCTGAATGGTTGAAAAAGTTTGTAGGCCATATATAAGGACATTTGCCAGTATTTCTAGGCATTGGCCCTTTAATGACTGCCACCGGTTCTCCTCAAAATCAGATGGAACAAAGCTGTTTACATTTTCCCAGTAAAATTACAGTAAGTAGTATATGAATCATTTAAAAAGCAGATTTTTATTTAGATATTTGTATTTTTTGGTTAAAACACTTTTGTCCATGGGTGCCTCCAAAATAAACAAAATATGAATGTTCCTTGTAGTAGTTTTAAACTTTTTTGATTTATGGTTCTTCTGCAAGGGTCACCTGAGTTGTAGCAGTCTTAGTAAACTCAGATTTAAATTGTCCCAACATATTGGTAGCTAAACATGAAAAAGATCTTGTTTAAACAAGAATTTTGAAACTGAACATTTTGGTTTTTTTTTCATGGTGGCAGCAATTCACATACGTATGAGATATGCTGACAGTTCCTCTGTGACATGAACACAACTTTACCGTAGAGCTGAAAATGGACATTTCCTAACTTGTGATGTCACCTGTCTGGATGTTAGTTAGCAGCAAACCACAACTCACCTAAAGCGATTTTCCTTTTTAAATGCATCCTGGAGATGTATTGGATTTAGTTGGTAGTTTTTAGGAGTGGCTGTCGTTTGATCTTCTTTTATTAGAGTTAGTTATACCAAGAAAATGCCAATATTTTTTGGACAGCCCATTTTCAGTTATATGAAGGACAGCATACACAGTGTAGTGTAGTGGCTGTAAGATGATGGATCTATGCAGCCGTGGGGCTCACAAGCCAGAATCCAAAGCAACTTCTTTAATCACTTCAAGTTTTGTCCTCTTGTTTACAGAGATGTAAAATAGTTTATTTTCCCTAACAGCTTTTGATTTTTGGATACGAGTATTGTATTCATTAAGTTTAAAATAATAAAGTCTTCTCAATCTAAATGTGGTGTTTTTATGTTCTGTTTATTCAGACAAACCTTTATTGCATTACATTGTTAAATAAGGCAGAACTGCTCTTTTACACAGAAACAAAAGTCAACTTTTAAATATCATAAAATTATGACCTAAAAGCTGCTGCATACATGTTGGGATAAAACAGAACATTTGGAAAAATAAAACTTTTCTATGAAGACAGCACAATGGAATGCATTCCAAAATGCACTGAGATGCTTCAGGTGAATCAGCCAATCAGAGTGCAGCCTGAGGTGAGGGGAGAGGGTGGGGGGGAGTTGGTTTGGGTCGGGTGTGGCACTGTCAAACCGAGATGGAAATACAGTACAACATGTACAAGAGACGTGTCCAATAAGATGCATAAGAGATTGTTTCAGTTCTACGTAGCACATTTCCTGCAATGCAAACGCTGCTCGTCCCCTCAGGAGGAGCTCGCAGGTCAAATCCATGATGCAAGATAAAGGAGTGGCTCAGAATGTGGTGATGCTTTAGATGTCATGCGCCTGCTGCTTTTCGATCTTTGATTTCAAGTGCTCCTTGTAAGCCAGGATGTCCCTGTTCCACTTTGTGATGGTCTGATTCTCACACACCCAGATCTCCTGAGCCACCTGGAGAAAAGAAATCAAGGTCACAACAGTGTTAGCTGAGTAAAATCTTAAGGTTTACAGTTTTTGGTATTTCCAACCAAAAAAAACAACAAAGCATTACTGAATGATAAATGTATACCTGTTGAATTAGCCTGAAGTCGTGGCTAACTAGCATCATGCCACCCTCAAACTCGTTGACGGCTTCTGCCAGTGCGTCAATGGTCTCAATATCCAAGTGATTGGTGGGCTCATCAAGGAACAGCATGTGAGGGTTCTGCCAGGCCAGCCAGGCAAAACACACCCGGCACTTCTGACCATCTGACAAGTTCCTGATTGGACTGACCTGCAAGAAATTTCAAGTGTAAATGTAGAGGATAGTTGCCAACAAGGACAGAAAAAAATACAAAACAAAACAGCCTGGACCTGAATAAACTGGATGACATTTTCCCACTATTTTGGCATTTAATACACATTGTAGCTCTAGATTAAACATGACAATTAACTTTAATATGACCCAATGAGAAAAACAAAACAATATACGTATAGGTATAGTATAGGTATCCCAATTTTACCTGTTGTTTTCCTGTCAGCCCATAGCGACCAATGATCTTCCTCATCTCCTCTTTTTCCTTGATCTCAGGGAAACACTTCATCATGTACTCCAGAGGAGACAGGTCCAGCTCCAGCTGCTCTGTCAGATGCTGTAACATAAGCAGATACATAGAGGACATTTAATTTGATAGCAAATATACTTCAGGGTCTACCAAAGCATAATTTTTGCCCTCAATCAGATTCCCTGTAATGTTCTCTAGCTGTTAGAAGTGTCAGGTGAAATACTACAATTTAAACATGCTAGCATTACTGAATTGCCATCAACAGGCTCAGTTTTTTACCTGATGATATCTGCCAATCTTGACGTGAGAATGTTTGCGGATCATGCCATCGGTGGGTAGGAGCTACAAAAAGAAAAGGAAAATGAACTTAAATATTCTGAAGGCAACTACAGGTTGTTGTGTTATAACAGGGAAATACTACACTGTACCTACCTCTCCCATCAGCAGCTTCAGCAGTGTGGACTTCCCTGCTCCATTGGGTCCCACCAGAGCCACTCGTGTATCCAAGTCAATACCAAACTCCAGGTTTTTATATATGTGCGGCTGTAGGAAAGGTGAACTGATTGAGTATGTGTATTTGTAAGTGAGCAAAGCTCAGTCCAGGCTGTAATATCAACTATACTCACTGTGCTGTCACTGTACTTGAAGCTCACGTTCTGAACCATGATAACAGGAGGAGGAATCTTCCCACAGGGAGGAAAATAAAATGACAGAGTCTGTGGGAGACAGAGGCAGGCATTATTACCACGAAAATATTCATGTACCACTGGCCACAATTACTCAAAATATGTGTCACTGGGCCAGAAGTCTAAATACTCTTGCCAAACTACAAGGCTACTGAAAGCAGTTTCCAAACCACATCACAGTACCTTGTCATTCACAACTTTTTCAGTCAAGCCAGAGGCCACCATCTTCTGCAGTGTCTTCTCTTTGCTCTGTGCCTGTCGTGCCAACTTTGCAGAGCCGTGACCAAACCTGGCAATGTAATTCTAGAGGAGAGGGATGTAAAAAGAACAGTAAGCACAGGTCTTGATTCTGCTAATGACAAAGCATACTAACGAATGTTTGTTAAAAGACATGAGGGAAAAAAACACCCAAAAAACAAAAAACACTTTTGGAGATTCCCCTAGGAAATTATATAGCTGAGAAGGTAACATTCAGTTAAGGACACCCTAAACATTAGCCACACTAATGAGGAAAAGGTTTATAGTGGAAGTAAGGCTCCTTGCCAGAAACACCATCTTTACAAAGTTTTTTTTGTCTAGAACAAAATGCATTTTGTGGCTACTTCCTTGTAGTCACAGAAACACAATAATAGCTACTACAAATATTCCACTAATATCAATATAATAACTGCAATATCAAATCCCAATATGGAATAATGTAAATTCAACAGCTGAGTGTTTTCTTGTTTATATCGTTTTGTCTTTTTATCTGCATGTTTACTCATATTTTGCTTTTTTTGAGTGTTTCTTTGGTATCCCCTTTTCCCTGTGGTATGATTAATAAAGACTTGTCTCAGAATTTACTTGGTAAGAGATCTTGCCTACAGAGGGGGTTCATGTTAAGCCGTGACATGAACTAAAGAGTCTGAAATATCCACCCTGTGCAGTGAAAGCTTTCCACCACATGGTGTCCCTCATTTACCTTCATATGTGCTATCTGGTCCTGTTCCCAGTTGAAGCGTTTCATCTGGTTCTCTTCCAGCTCCTCTCTGGTCTTCACATACTGGTCATAGTTACCCTTGAAGCAAAAATAGATTTGCATGGTCATGCAACGGGGCGGCACACTGACACAATTAGTAACAGCCTACCCCTGGTTTCCTTATTTAGCCTTATGAGATCACATATGGCAAAGTCCATTCAAGGTACTTTTTAAGGACGTTCCAAGGGATGCTAAGGCCAACTTCCTTACTGGCACTGTGCTGCTTAATTTTGTTTTTAAGGCACCAGCAGTGGTTTCAGCCAAGTGTTCTCACCGTGTAGTATTTCAGCTTTCTCTGATGCAGGTGGATGATGTTGGTGCACACACCGTTCAGGAAGTCTTGAGAGTGTGAGATGAGCACAAGGATTCGTTTGAACCTGACAACAAAAAGGAGGATGAGTAACACTGATCACCCATTTGGACTCATTTCAGTGATGAAATGGGATGTAAACTTACGACTTGAGCTCCTCCTCCAACCACACACAAGCATCCAGATCCAAGTGGTTAGTGGGTTCATCCAGCAACAGCATGAAGGGCTTGATGAACAGAGCTCTGGACAAAAGGATAGTCATTAAAAATTTACATTTTCATTGTGAAACTTGTTTTTTGAGCAGGTTAACAGCTTAATTTCATACTCCATTATCCTCTTGTTCTTCTAAAGCCAATGGGTGGCTGAACATAATCAGTTTTACATGATAATTAAGGACACCATCCAAATATGGACTACTGCTCTTCCATGGGTGGTGTTGCCTTTTACAGGGTGTCTACATGTTTCAGTAAATTAATTTTAAGATTTTTTTTACTGTTTCATTAAATTTTCAAGATTGTCAAAACACATTTTAATGAAAATTCTTTTGTCTTTAACGACATTGATCACTACAATTGTCCTACAGCCAGAGTGAAATGGGGCTATATTCCCAATTGCTATGCTAAAAAGTATATACCACTATATACTACTTGTGCGCTTGGAGTGAATTTAAGACCATGCTTTACAGCAGTCAAATATTTAAGATGTTCCCAAACAGAATTTACACCTCTTTAATACATTTTAAGGCCTTTCATTAGGAAGATGTGAATTCAAGACTTTTTAAACAGGACCTGTAGCCACCAGCTTTTATGTGACCAACAACTTCATTAGGTTTCACAGTTTAGCTGAGAACATGTATTAATTCCAGAGCAAACCATGAACCAGATTAATCTCGTTTTAAGAAGCAGTTCTATCGTCAGCACATTTTAGCTGAACTTGGCAGCACATTCTGACTGGGTAGTTATAAGTTATTCATAATGAGCATTTACAAGTTAATTTGTAGTAACAAGTTACACCGTCTACTTTTTTACTTAGAAAAATACTACAAACTTTTAACAAATCGAGATAAATCATAGAACTATACCCTTGAAATTCCAAGCTTTGAGACAGAGGAAGTATGTGTCATATTTTGTCACTGGTGTGAATAGTGGTGTTAATGGTGTGATTCTAAGCACTTTGTCTTTACCTGGCCAGAGCAACGCGCATCCTCCATCCTCCACTGAAGTCCTTCAGTTTCTTTTGCTGCATAGCACTGGTGAAACCCAAACCGTGGAGGATCCGAGAGGCTCGCACCTCTGCCTTGTCTGCATCCAGCTCCTCCAGACGCTCATACAGCTCCATCAGCTTCTCACATTCGGCTAGGCAAGGGAGAGAGAAGATATTTAGTATTATTTACTATATACACACAAATGACTCTATATGAGACCGGTTCCCTCATTTTTGCTGCAAGTCTGTTTGCTCAAGTCACCTACACTCAACAAGGCTGTGTTTTGTTTATTTCAGGGTGTGTTTTGTTTATTTCAACAGTCTGTTTGCAATCTTTCAACTATGTTGTCTCTGTGACAATAAATTCTCCCCTCTGCAGTTGCAGTTCTTGCATAATACATCACATATGACTCACAGTCCTCATGGGCAAGTCTCTCTGCCTCCTTCTCCAGCATAATCCTCTGTTCATCCACCTCCATGACACACTGCAGAGCTGTCTTGTCACTGGGGGCCATCTCCCGGGTCAAGTGGTAAATATCGATGTGCTCTGGAATGGGAATCTCACGATGCCCGATGGCTGACAACAGCATGGATTTTCCTGGCAGATACAAGTACAGAATAAAATTAATTTAGCTCATCATAATATGTGGCATCAAAAACTCATTCTGTGCAACATTCATCCCATTTCTACTTGAGAGAACTGCTGACAATAAGCAAATGTGTGAGGTGAAACAGGTGTTCCTGTAGTGAATTAATAACAGGGGTGATTTTTTTTTGTGTTGAAGGAATGCAGCTTTTAGGATTTCCAAGCTCCTTTAACAGTAAAACGGTAAACTGCATTAAGTATTGGGAAATGTACAGGCCACTGATGAAAAGAGATGAAATTACCTGTGCCGTTAAGGCCAATGAGCCCATAGCGTCTGCCTGAGTTCAGCTCCAGGCTGGTGTCTGCTAGAAGCTCTTGGCCATGGAAGGTGAGTGACAAACTGCTAATGTGGACATCAGTGCTGTTGGGGTGTGAAGCCAAAACGCCTGTCACTGCCCGTGCCTCCGTCTTTGCCAGCTCAAATTCATCCAGCTCCTTTGTCAAACTGGCAACACCTGGGGAAAGTGAAATCCTGTCAACCATTTTGGTCACATTTCAAGCTACACATGAACCTAGCGTAGAACAATGACATGTAAACACCAGTTGATGTCAGGATTTTAAAGTGCCTAATAAATACCAGCCAAGCCTATAACTTTTAGACAAAGAGGAGTCCTCATCTCACCATTGCTCTCCGCTCCATTACGCTGGGTCTCTGATTGTTCAGCTTCCCCATTTATCTCATCAGGTTTCTTTGAACGCTGGCGAGCTTTAGCAGCCTCCTTCTTCTTTGCTGCCTTTTTCTTGGCTAAGTCGGATGGCATGGTTGTGTAAGGCTGACCACCAACAGAAAAGAGAAAAAAAAAGGACACATGTAGAGCTATAAGAATAAAGAACTTTTTAAAAAATAAAACCGGGTAAGACATTACAATACCCAGATTCTCAGTTGTTTGAGGATTGAATTACATTATAGGGATGCTTAAATGACACCAGTCAAAAAGATGAGTATTTATCTGGGTGAAATTGGCTAATCGCTTATAGAAAGTGGCGTTTGAATCGAACAACTGCCGATTGACCAGTAACAAAAATATGCCGGTAATTTACATCACGATGTAACGCCAACTTAACAGCTGTTTTTAAAGGAAGGACTAACGTGTTATAAAATACCTAACACTGTCAACGGTTCGATGTGAAGAGGGGTGATGGTGGTAATGCTAACCAAGACCGCATTTCAGTCCTTTTCAGTCCCACCTGCTTGCACGTTGGGCTCTGAACATTATAAAGCCTGATAGCCCAGCTGTTGCTAACGGTAGCTGATGCCGCTTATATTAACGACCGGTTTGTTACTTCACGGTGAATTAGCCGACGACAAAACCCAAACTGTTGTGTTAAGTGATTATGACAGAATGTCATACAAAAGGAAGGATATCATATCAATTTTGATTAAGTAGCTATTGACTGCGTTAGCGCGCTAGCTAAGCTAACAACGGTGGCTAGCTAGTGACAGGCCGGAACCGCTAAACGGTTTATGTTGGAAGAGAACCCCAGACCTGCATAAAATCTCGCGAGTGTGATCATCCTAAACCAAACCATAATTTCCCCCTCCTAACCAGGTGTTTATTGTCGCTAAAACTAATCATATTTTTAACCACAGCACTTTCACACTATTAAACATAATTAAATTGTTCAATGGGTACAATAAAGAAATAACGCGCATAAATATCGCGAGAGTTTCACAAATCTAGAGTTCCCTTCTACACACAGCCCGGCTAAAGCTAACTTAACGCAAGGCCAAACTAGCTACATACGACAAGGCATGAAAGCGGTTAATTCGGCGGTTAACGAATCTTTTTCAAGGCTAAACATATTTTAACAGAAACCTGTATATGTTATCAATTTGAGTCGTAGTTGTCAGACACCATAAATGCCGGTCTTACCTTGGTAACGAATTACTGGTCTCGGGAGCACACCGACGTCTCGTGTCCACTTTTCGCCGGGTGGATGTAGCCGATCGCCAAACCGCCAGACGGACCATATATGGTCAAACAGGGCGGTGAGAATGGATGTTCCCTCCCCTTCTCGTGGGACTGCAGTAAAATGTCCCTTTACTGCTAAATTAGTAGCACATTAATATATAAATATATTTAAAAAATACAGTAATTATTGGCTGGGACTATTTAAACTTGGGCTAATTTAATAAGAATGATATTACAATGAAAGGCTGGTGTGATGGATAGATGATCATCTCTCTTTAAGATCAACCATACCAATATTTTACAGTATTGATAAGTATGGAAACCCCTTTCAGCCAATGTAATGAAAAACAGAGATCTAGTGAGTCATTTTAATGAGACACTTTCTCAAAATAATGACTTAGTATCTAAAAATAATGGGAAACTTTGTCAAAATAATAATTTAGTATCTTCAAATAATTAGCAACTTTTTCAAAGTAATGACTTAGTATCCCCAAATAATGAGAAACTTTATCAAAATAATGGGAAGCTTTCTCAAAATAGGCTAATGACTTACTTATCTCAAAATGTATCTTAAAATAAGGTGCTAGTATCTCAAAATAATGAGAAGCATGTGTCAAAATAATGACTTAGTAACTCAAAATAATCAGCAGCATTCTCAAAATAGGCTAATTGCTTTCCTATCTCAAAGTGTATCTCAAAATAAGGACTTAGAATCTCAAAATAGTGAGAAAACTTCTCAAAATGGGCTAATGACTTGTTTATCTAAAAATAATGAGAAACCTATAAATAATGACTTGGAATCTCAAAATAATTAGTAAAAAGGAATAAGTACTAAGTGTTCTAAGTATTCATTACAGTATGTGAACTTAGTTACCTTTAAATTAAATTTAACCAATTAAAAATGTACTCATGGTTTTTTAATCAAGTGTCCAGAAATGGCAGCAATTGCACCTCATTTGACATCGTTTTGCCTGACATAGCCAT
>JAJHUR010103237.1:0-15601 GCA_027495735.1 Lutjanus campechanus
ATTGTCACTGAACCCTATTTAAGAACCACTGTACTATTCTTCTATTATATACATTAAATAAGAGGTTAAAACTTGCTCTGCTTCAACCAACTTCAACATTAAAGTAAATAACAGTCATATAACAGAGACAGGAGTCATTCTGATAATCATTGTTCTCACAGATCAGATATCAAAGTTATTGTGGACTTTGGGTTCCTTGTCAGAGCTCAAGGTTCTGTTTTATTGTCATTATAAAACACAGGGTGAAATATTCAGTGAAATATTCAGTGAAATATGAAAGTTATAAAAACCTGGCAGTGATCAGTGGTACAAAGGTTAACGTACATAAAGACAAGAAAACAAAGGAGTTCATTTATTATTTACAGCGAGGTTGTAAAATAAGATTTTGGCGCGGTCCTCTCTTTGATTGATTGGAATTGACTGAAGAGATAAATAAGTGAATAAAACAGAATAATGTTAAGTTGACAGATGCAGTCAAATCTGTGGGCCACTTGTCATTTTAGATGATGTGTGAATCTAATTTTGACAACCTCAGAGCAGACAAAGCTTTGGGGACCCCACTGTTACATTTTGGGGCCACCTAAGGGCCGCTCAGACCCCAGATTGGGAACCAATTATCTAAAACATGTAGATGTAGAGCTGAGGTCCATTAGCAGCATGTTGGTGACACTTTGACACAGTTGGTCTGCTGTGGTGTCATGAACACTCACTGATGAAGTGATACTGAGGATCATTCATCATTCTTCTCATCAGATTCAGTCAGTGTGTCAGTGAATGTAAACGTTCCTCTTCACTTCACTGCAGCTCCATGACGCCATCTAGTGGACTGATAGTAGAAGTACAGCAGCTTCCTCTGCCTCACTGCTGTCTGACTGCATTCAACTGACACTGATATGAAAGAGAGAATAAGAGCCAATCAGAGGAGGAGCAGCTGATGTTTTTACAGGAGAAATGATGTAAATTATGATTTGAGCTGATGTGCACATGAATGATTTGTGTTTCCTCTGCAGATCAAAGTGTGTGTGAGCTGATGTGAGTCCAGCAGCATGAGTCAGTGTGAGGACAGAGAGGAGGGAGTCCCTCCCTCTAAAACCACTCTGTGTGGGGAACATGAAGCTCAGAGGTGAGATGAGGATCTCTAACTGTCCATCACAGCTCAGCACTCAGATCACTCAAAGCTGTGTGTGTGTGTGTGTGTGTGTGTGTGTGTGTGTGTTGAAGCCCAGAGACGCAGCATGAGGCAGACTCTGATGGACCTGAACCCAGCTGTGTGTCCTTGAAAAGTGACTGGTCAGTTGATCGTCATATTGATTTAAAAGATGAACAACCCTCTGCTGCAAAAAGGTAAACTGTTATACACGAAAGTATTGCTGATTTGTGTCTGTTTTAATCCAGATTAACTTTCTGAATTTGAAGGTTTAAATTCAGTATCATTTTTCATACATACATCTGAAAGCTGCCCAGTATAACCATTATTCAACTCTTGACTTCAATTTAACACTGGACCTGATTTGGTCCCATATTTTGTGCTCTCTTCAGCTCTTTTGGTTTTGTCTCATATTCCAACGAAACAGACTGAAATCCTTTCACCTCACATATTAGTGATCTTTGATGTGTTGATCCTTTTCTTGCTGCTAGTTTCTCCAGCAGCTTCTGTGTGTGAAGGCTAAAAAGTGAATTTCCCTCCTTCGTGGTCTTCCTCTCTATCCAGCAGGATCTTTGGGAAACCATCCACACGCAGCTGTGTGTCCTTGAAAAGTGACTGGTCAACTGATCGTCATATTGATTTTAAAGGACAACAATCTGCTGCAAAGAGGTAAGCTGATAATAACATGAAAATATAACTACTTCATGTTTTGACTGTTACTTATAGAGAAGGTTTTGTAAAGTTTCTAAAGCTAATGTTTATTTTCAACATTCAATCGTCTTTCCTTGCTTACATTTATATTTGCACACTGAACGTTCTCCAATGCAACCAGAGTGTTCCAGCAGCAGTGCAGATCATGTACTGGTTTTATGAATTTCTATCAGGAGGAAGCTGGAAAAACCAGAACCCAGCAGTGTCTCCATGAAGAGGCGAATGAAGCGCGGTGAAGCCTTGAAAGATGGACGTCAATCTGTTGATCAGAGGTGAGGATTTAAAACTGATTTAAAAAAACAAAAGCATTTGTCTTCAACAGATTCTTAGTTGTGAGATCTCCAGTTTTTAAACTGAAACAGACTTTTATTGAAGTTCTCTGAGCAGCAATCTGCCTCGTGAGCCAAATGCACTGAAACTGATAATTAATGTGCAGATTGATGCTCCTTTGGCACAAATACCATCACCATAGAACCAGTCGTATTTTGGGTAAAGGTCATTATTTATGTGTATAAAGGCAAATTATGTCATACTGATGGAAGACAACTCTGGGGGAAAAACAGATCCTTTACTTTTATTCCCTTCAGCTCTCTCCAGCAGGTACTGCAGCTGCAGACAATACAGCTTTGGTTTCTGGGACTCACTTAAAAGCAAACTGTGCAAGATTTTCCTCAAAACAATGCATCAAAAATAATCCCTCTCAATCATACCCTACAACAACCAGGAGTCTGTGATGTCACCTGCACTACAGAGACCCCACCTGCCACCCATACTTTCTTAATTTCTCTTTAGTTTTCTGTGCTCAGGATTTATTAACCCAAAATGTTGGTATTTGACATCCTGAGACTGAGATTCAGTGGAAGAATCTTCCAAATCCTCCGAAGCGGGGTCTCATTCTGCTTCCAAGACGAGGGACCCACAAGAAGTGAAAGTGCTGCAAACTGCTGAAATATGTCAGTTCCAAGCAGTGGCCTGGCTGAATGTGTGTAGACAGACATAATGTGAGCTTATTCTTCATGACTCCTCCACAGAGTCAACCAGGAGGGCTTTAAGGTTCCAAGTGGTCAGTCTGCTGAGCTGTATGAAGCTCACGTTGACTCTGTACTTATGGTCTGTACTTTTACATCTGTTCTTTATACAATAATCTCTATTTTGCACTTTTAAGATCCAACATGGATCTGATGTTTGGTTTCATAATTTTAGTTTGACTGTCATTTATATAATATTCTGTTCCAGCGGCTGGAGGAGAACATATCCGCTTTTGTGAAGAAGGAACTGAAGAAGGTCCGAAAAGTTCTGATTTCAGGTTCTGATGAGCATGAGGAGGAGCAAGAACAGACAGAGAGCAGCAGGGAGGCATTTCTGAAGATCACACTGCACCTCCTGAGGAGTATGAAGGAGGAGGTGTTGGCTGACAGTCTTCAGAGCAGTAAGAGAATTTGAGAATTTGTCTATTGGTGGGTATGTTTAGATATGCATCATATTTTCTACTACTAATTGATTTTCTTGTTTCTGTTGCACATTTTATCAGAAAGTCATTCTGGAATTTGTCAGCGTAAACTCAAATCTAACCTGAAGAAGAAGGTCCAGCATTTCTTTGATGGAATTGCTAAAGCACGAAACAAAGGCCGGCTGAATCAGACCTACACAGAGCTCTACATCACAGAGGGAGGGACTGGAGAGGTCAATGGTGAACATGAGGTCAGACAGATTGAAACAGCATCAAGACAACCAGACAAACAAGAAACAGCAATCAGACAAGAAGACATCTTTAAACCCCCACATAAAGGAGATGAACCAATCAGAACAGTGGTGACAAAGGGAGTGGCTGGCATCGGGAAAACAGTCTTGACACACAAGTTCATTCTGGACTGGGCTGAAGACAAAGCCCACGAGGACATACAGTTCATATTTCTATTCACCTTCAGAGAGCTGAATGTGCTGAAAAAGGAGTACAGCTTGGTGGGACTTGTTCATGACTTCTTTCCTGAAACCAAAGAAGCAGGAATCTGCAGGTTTGAAGAGTTCCAGGTTTTATTTATCCTTCATGGTCTGGATGAGTGTCGACTTCCTCTGGACTTCCGCAAACATGAGATCCTGACTGATGCTACAAAGTCTGCTTCATTGGATGTGCTGCTGACAAACCTCATCAAGGGGAGGTTGCTTCCCTCTGCTCGCCTCTGGATAACTGCACGACCTGCAGCAGCCAATCAGATCCCTCCTGAGTGTGTTGACATGGTGACAGAGGTCAGAGGGTTCACTGACCCACAGAAGGAGGAGTACTTCAGGAACAGATTCAGTGATGAGGATCAGGCCAACAGAATCATCTCCCACATCAAGACTTCACGAAGCCTCCACATCATGTGTCACATCCCAGTCTTCTGCCGGATCACTGCTGCAGTTCTGGAGGACGTGTTGAAGACCAGAGAGGGAGCAGAGCTGCCCAAGACCCTGACTGAGATGTACATCCACTTCCTGGTAGTTCAAGCCAAACGGAAGAATGTTAAGTATGATGGAGGAGCTGAGACAGATCAGCACTGGAGTCCAGAGAACAGGGAGATGATTGGGTCTCTGGGAAAACTGGCTTTTAAGCAGCTGCAGAAAGACAACCTGATCTTCTATGACTCAGACCTGACAGAGTGTGGCATCAATATCAAGGAAGCCTCAGTGTACTCAGGAGTGTTCACAGAGATCTTTAAAGAGGAGAGAGGACTGTACCTGGACACGGTGTTCTGCTTCGTCCATGTGAGCTTTCAGGAGTTTCTGGCTGCTCTTCATGTCCATCTGACATTCATCAACTCTGGTAAAAATCTGCTGTTGGGAGAAAAATCAACCTGCCATGAATCTGGAGAGAAAAACCTCTACCAGTGTGCTGTTGATATCGCCTTACAGAGTGCAAAGGGAAACAAGGACTTGTTCCTCCGCTTCCTCCTGGGACTTTCACTGCAGACCAACCAGAATCTCCTGCGTGGCCTCCTGATACAGACAGAAAGTGACTCAAAAACTAAACAGGAAACAGTCGAGTACATCAAGAAGAAGATTGAGGAGACTCCCTCTGCAGAGCAAAGCATCAATCTGTTCCACTGTCTGAATGAACTGAACGATCGTTCTCTGGTGGAGGAGATCCAACAGTACCTGAGTTCAGGAAGTCTCTCCAGACATTATCTGTCTCCTGCTCAGTGGTCAGCTCTGGTCTTCATCTTACTGTCATCAGAAAAAGATCTGGACGTGTTTGACCTGAAGAAATTCTCTGCTTCAGAGGAGGCTCTTCTGAGGCTGCTGCCAGTGGTCAAAGCCTCCAAGAAAGCTCTGTAAGTTAGATTTATTCATCAATACATAATAAATCTCTCAACAGGAGAAAAAGAATAACTTATTACTTATTTCCTTACTGATGTCTCTTCAGGTTGAGTGGCTGTAACCTCTCAAAGAAAAGCCTTGAAGCTCTGTCCTCAGTTCTCAGCTCACAGTCCTCTAGTCTGAGAGATCTGGACCTGAGTAACAACAACCTGCAGGATTCAGGAGTGAAGCTTCTGTCCACTGAACTGGAGAGTTCAAACTGTACTCTTGAAAGTCTCAGGTCAGATTACATCACAGTTTGTCTTTTATTAAGTTAATTCTCTACATTTTAAATTCAGTTTAATTTGAACAACCTCAGTATTCCTGCATCTTGACTTTCAGGATTTACAATCACACAGTGCAGGAAACATTTGAATGAATGGTCCCACAACATATGAGCTGTGGCTGAGATTTAGAATTTAATTTGTTTTGATATCACTGATTTTAAAGGAGTAAGGATTTTAATATGTGCTGAGATGTGATTTTACTGTGTATACTGTAAAAAGTTTAGATTTCACATTTTAACACAAATGTTATTTGTTGTCATAAATTTTCCTGATCAGGTTGAGTGGCTGTAACCTCTCAGAGAGAAGCTGTGAAGCTCTGTCCTCAGTTCTCAGCTCACAGTCCTCTAGTCTGAGAGATCTGGACCTGAGTAACAACAACCTGCAGGATTCAGGAGTGAAGCTGGTGTCTCAGGGACTGGAGAGCTCACATTGTAAACTGAAAACTCTCAGGTCAGATCACAGTACAGTTTGCCTGAAACCATTTTTTGATATTTCTTGAAGTTTTTCATTCTTTTAACATTTAATTCAAACAACTCCAGTGCAAGATATCTTTGATTTTCCAAAGCATTTTGTCTCCTTCAAACTTTTGCACAATAGAAATATTAACTCCAGCTTAGCTCAAGAACCAAATTTGTGTTTTATATCTCCGTGAATGTTCTCATTCGTCCAGGTCATTGTAAGCCAAAGAAAGGTTAAATCAAAAGCAACTGGACTTGTTCAAAAGTCTTTTCTGAAGACGTTTCGCCTCTTATCCAAGAAGCTTCATCAGTTCATGCCTGTCAGACTAGTCAGAGCTAGTCTGTGTTTTATATCATGTGCCTTTAATTAGTGGATGCCTGTTTATGCCTGAATTATCATATCCCCAACATTTTTGGAGTGTAACGGTAGGATGTTAACATGCTTGAGGGAGATATTGTATCAGAAATATCTGAGACTCAGTATTTTAAAGATGTTTTTTGTTGTCTTCTTCATTATTTCCTCTTCAGACTGAGTGTCTGTAACCTGTCAGAGAGAAGCTGTGAAGCTCTGTCCTCAGTTCTCAGCTCACAGTCCTCTAGTCTGAGAGATCTGGACCTGAGTAACAACAACCTGCAGGATTCAGGAGTGAAGATGGTGTCTCATGGACTGGAGAGTCCAAACTGTACTCTGGAAACTCTCAGGTCAGAAATTAATGAGCCTTTAAACTGATGTCCATTTAAAATCTGATTCATATTTGTGAATAAACAGCTAACCTGTATAGGATTGTGTCTGCCAATAACTGATGTTTAATTACCTTTACTTCAGCCCCCCAAGATACTTGAACTCCTCCACTTGAGGCAGGAGCTCTCCTCCAACCCGGAGGGAGCAAGCCACTTTTTTCTGGTCGAGAACCATGGCCTCGGACTTGGAGGTGCTGATTCTCATCCCAACCACTTCACACTCGGCTGCAAACCGCCCCAGCACATGCTGAAGGTCCTGGTTCGAAGGAGCCAACAGGACAACATCATCCGCAAAAAGCTGAGATGAGATCCTATGGTCCCCAAACCGGACTCCCTCCAGCCCCTGGCTGCGCCTAGAAATTCTGTCCATAAAAATAATGAACAGAACCGGTGACAAAGGGCAGCCCTGCCGGAGTCCAACATGCACTGGGAACAGGTCTGACTTACTCCCGGCAATGCGAACCAAGCTCCTGCTCTGGTCATACAGAGACCGTACAGCCCTTAGTAGAGGGCCCCGGACTCCGTACTCCCAAAGCACCTCCCACAGGATGCCACGAGGGACATGGTTGAATGCCTTCTCCAAGTCCACAAAACACATGTGAACTGGTTGGGCAAACTCCCATGAACCCTCAAGCACCCTGCAGAGGGTATAGAGCTGGTCTAGTGTTCCACGACCAGGATGAAAAACGCATTGTTCCTCCTGAATCTGAGGTTCGACTATCAGCTGAATTCTTCTCTCCAGTACCCTGGAATAGACTTTACCAGGGAGGCTGAGGAGTGTGATCCCCCTGTAGTTGGAGCACACCCTCTGGTCCCCCTTCTTAAATAGAGGGACCACCACCCCAGTCTGCCAGTCCAGAGGCACTGTCCCCCGACTGCCACGCGATGTTGCAGAGGCATGTCAACCAAGACAGCCCTGCAACATCCAGAGACTTGAGGTACTCAGGGCGGATCTCATCCACCCCCGGTGCCTTACCACCGAGAAGCTTCCGAACTACCTCGGTGACTTCAGCCTGAGTGATGAATCAACCTCTGGGTCCCCAGCCCCTGCTTCCTCTAAGGAAGGCATGTCAGTGGGATTGAAGAGATCCTCGAAGTATTCCTTCCACCGCCCGACAATATCCCCAGTTGAAGTCAACAGCTCCCCACCTCCACTGTAGACAGCATTGGCAGGGTACTACTTCCCCCTTCTGACGCACCGGACGGTTTGCCAGAATCTCTTAGAGACCGACCGGTAATCCTCCTCCATGGCCTCCCCGAACTTTTCCCATACCTGAGTTTTTGCTTCCGCAACTGCCCGGGCCGCAACACGCTTGTCCTGCCGTTACCTGTCAGCTGCCTCGGGAGTCCCACGAGCCAACCAAGCTTGATAGGACTCCTTCTTCAGCTTGACGGCATCCCTTACTTCTGGTGTCCACCACCAGGTTCGGGGATTGCCACCGTGGCAGGCACCGGAGACCATACGGCCTTACAGCTACATCAACAACGGAGGTGGAGAACATGGTCCATTCGGACTCAATGTCTCCAACCTCCCTGGTCAAAGCTCTCTTGGAGGTGTGAGTTGAAAACCCCTCTGACAGAGGGTTCTACCAGACGTTCCCAACAGACCCTCACTACTCATTAATATCATATTAAAATATGATATTTTAAAAGTTTGGACCAAAATGTACCTGAAGAAAAGACATAAATAAACAAAAAACAAAACAAACAAATACTGTCAAGTACTTACAGAGGGGTTCCTTAAGCACATAGTGTTAAGCAGACTATTTAACATTTAGATAAAAATGACATATTTAATGTTAAGTCCCTCATTCAGTCAATGTGCTTTTATTCATTTATTTAATTTTCTTCTTGTATTTGACCGACACAGCAGGACTCTCAGACTCTCAGGTGATCATGTGTGTTGTTCTGTGTGTTTGCAGCCTGTCAGGCTGTCTGATCACAGAGGAAGGCTGTGCTTCTCTGGCCTCAGCTCTGATCTCCAACCCCTCCCATCTGAGAGAGCTGGACCTGAGCTACAATCATCCAGGAGACTCAGGAGTGAAGCTTCTGTCTGCTGGGCGAGGGGGTCCACACTGGAGACTGGACACTCTTCGGTAAGAGGAGGCCTGCTTCAGTCATAGACAACGGGACTCATTGACCAACAATTCTTAAGAATAAATGTATTCTTCACACTGGTGTTTAAATGTGACACCATGTTTCATTTTACAGATGTAGCTTTTTGATAAAATGTATTGTCAAGATGTTTTAATTCGGGAAATAAAAGCTTACTTTCTGATTCTGAAATGTCTGAGAAGACAGCACTGACAGTGCTCCACCATCTTTAGATTTGTTGGTTTTCTTGACTTCCTTTCCAACTTCTCTGTGTGTGCAGTCTAATGCTCTTACATGGGCATTGGTGTGGCGTAAACCATATGCTAATTAGGAACTGGCACGTATGAGGACAATGGCATTCAGTCATTATAAGAATACAGATATGAATGATTCTACAGTTTAAACACACCTTCATGAATCTTACTTAAATAGAACCAGAACAGAAAAAAACAAAAAAGTAGTAAAATAACGTCCATGTTTCATGGTAAAAGAGGAAGTGCTGCTCTGACCCTCCTCCTCCTTTCAGGATGGACCCGAGAGGAGTTCAGTGGCTGAGAGCAGGTCTGAGGAAGTGTAAGTGTGTTTTTCTTTTGATTCATGAAAACAAAGCAGCACACTATCTTTAAACTGTGACACAATTGTCAATAAATGAACAATGATAGATCAATAACTGCAGCTGTGTTGTGTCTCCTTCTCTCCATCAGATTCCTGCGAACTCACAATCGACACAAACACAGTAAACAGACACATCAAACTTTCTGACAACAAGAGAACGATGACACTTGTGGAGGAGGATCAGTCATATCCTGATCATCCAGACAGATTTGACTGCCGGAGGCAGCTGCTGTGTTCAAATGCTCTGACTGGTCGTTGTTACTGGGAGGTGGAGTGGAGAGGAGGACTTTTCATATCAGTGTCTTACAGAGCGATCGGAAGGAGAGGAGACACAGCTGATTGCAGGTTTGGAGAGAACCATCAGTCTTGGAGTTTGATCTGCTCTGATGGTTCTTACACCGTCCATCACAATAACAGGAGAATACCCATCACCACCTCCTCCTCTGTCTCTGGTAGAGTAGGAGTGTATGTGGACTGTCCTGCTGGCTCTCTGTCCTTCTACAGAGTCTCCTCTGACACACTGATCCACCTCCATACCTTCAACACCACATTCACTGAACCTCTTTATCCTGGATTTGGGTTTGGGTTCTGGTCCAGGTTTGGTTCCTCAGTGTCTCTGTGTCCTCTGAAGGAGGGAGGGGACAAACATGCAACAACAGAAAACATAGCAAGCAGCTAATGTTACTGACTCCCCCAGAAGAAAAGTTTGAATATTAAATGCAACAATCTGGTGCATTTTCAGATCAAAATTAAGAGCTTAGATCTTTGAAGAACCTGTGATTCTGTAAACGATTTAATCATAAACACATTGACTGACAAAAGTCACTCTCATGAGCATGGCTAACGACACCAGGCCCTGTTCTACGAAGGTGCAAAGGCATGTTCTCTCATGTCAGTTAAATATTTTGCATGCTGAGTTATAAGTTGAATAATAAATATCAAGTGTATTCTGTATGTCCTGGTGCATGTACTGTGTCTCCATGTGCACCTTATCTTTGTTCACATATGTGCAGGGAGGTGAATATATATATTTTATATTTCTTGTTTTTGTCAGTTGCTGAAACGACCAAAATGATCATTGCTCTATGTTGCTTAATTATAATCCCCTGTTTGCAGGGACTGTATGATGATGCGTTTATGTTTCGACAGATAAAAGGTGGATGTGAGGTCGAGACGTGAGGCTGTTAGAGGTTACGAGCCGCAGTGAGGTGTGGAGCAGTTATTGAAGGAGTTCACTGAATGGAAAGGGTTGTATGATGTATAGCTGTTTATTTAATTTGTATGACTGGAATATTTGCATCAACATGGTTCAAATTTATCCAGCAAATGTCCTGCCTCTTTTTAAATGACCTGATATGATGTGGATCTATTTTAGTTGTTTATCAGTGTTTTGTTGTTTTGTTTTATGTTTGTACTCCAACACGATGTTTGTTTCTGAACCTGTTATTGATTTACACTGACCTATTGGCAGAATATTGAATATTATGTTCATAAATATGTTTTCATTCATGTATAATCACCTGAAAATAAGAATCGCTCTGTTTTTGTCACCTTAGAATGAGGCAGTTATATTTACTTCCATGGAGGCTGCTGTGTTGCACCACCATGTTTGTAGAGGAGCCCTGAAGGGACAAACTTAACACCGGCTCTCATGAAGGCCTTACATGAGATTCTCCTGTATGTGAGTGAATAAAGACATTATACTGATTAATAATCATTATTTGTTTTGTCTCAGTTATGTGAAACAAACTGACAGTGATGAATGTTGATGCCCTCTGGTGGTCACTGTCACACACTACAACACTGTTCCACCACATCATTAAAAACCAAACAATGTAATCATAATTATTCATAATTAATCCCTTTATTTCAAAGCATATAATCCATTCAATGTCATTTTTCAATAATCAATAATAATCAGATTAATCCATCATGAAAATCATTAGTTGCACTCTGCTCAAAACAGTTTAAAATCTGCTCCTTCCTCCTCCACCTCCACCAGTAAAATCCTGCTTTTATATTCATGAATGAGTCGTAATGATCTAATGACATCATATATAATAACACAACAAACTGTTCAAAACATAAACTACACGTTTTATATTTGGTGTCCTCATTTTAAACTGTTTATTCTGTCAGTACTGTTCATACTACATTTATCTCACTGTGTTCATATGATAAACTGCATTTGTTTCTTTTATCAGATTCAATTATTTGTCATTCTTGAATCAAATCAGGTCCATGTTCAGTCCAGTTTATAAAATAAAACCTGTTATCTCCTGAACATCTGTCCTCAAGTAGAAGTACTGTAGTTACATTACTGAAGAAATACTCATCTGCAAGTAAAACTGCTGCTGCTCAGTGGATAATAATTGTCTGCAACGATCCCAGTAATTCTAATTTATCATCTATATCTTATATTTACTTCACAGGCCTGCTGTATCAAAGTTAATAAACACATTTTCAACATGATTTTATTATCAAATAAGACAGAAAATAGGTTGTTTGTCTGATTAAATCATGAAAAAAAAAAATCTGACAGAATTGACAAATCTGGGAAACAATTTTAAACATAATTGGTTTTGGATCAAAGTCCAGATTAAAACCAGACCTTCATCTGAAAGATCCATACTCTCTCATTAACCTCTTTTATTGCCATACGTGTGTTGAAATGTGTTCTGAACCACTTAGCACGGTCCAAGTCTCCCCCCTTCTCTATAAATCCAGTTGGAATCTTCCATTTCCGGTTTGACCGTCGGCCGAACGACAGGTGAATTACCTGGCGTCACGTCAGATCAGGTCAAGTTCATTTTAACCGTTTGATTTTTGACATTGAAAGAGGCAGAAAAGAGAAAACAGCTCGATTTGAAGTTTTCTTGTTTTTCCACGGTGCCGCCTTCAAAATAAGAGTTCAATACTTCCCACTCTGCAGCAGGTTGACTGTCTCATCTGAAAAAAAATATCTTGAAAGGCACTGGAGATTATAAAACTGTTTGATCATGGAGAAGAATGATATTAGGTTTAATGTTTAATACAGATTTATTGATTCTAAAAATAATATGTAAACATTCAAATAATCACATATATCTGCATGATCTTTCTATAGATCTGCATCAGCATGTCTGTCATGTTCATCCCACCAAATCATTCAGGAAATTATGAAATTATACGAAAAAAAAGGGAAAATTCTGCACTTTTCATGTGATGTCCAGTCAGTGTTGATGGTAACTGTCGTCAACTGAAACAACAAATTCCTCAGAGCTGCTATTTTGACCCAGACTGCCGAGTCCAGCAGCTCCCTGCATGTATCAGGATGAATTGTGGGTCAGTTTGTGACTCCTGTGTTACCATGTTTGACTTTCTTGGTCAAATCACAGGTTTTGTTCTGATGGTGCAGTAAAACCCTGTGAAGTGAACTGCACAGGACATTCACACATTTTAAAGATTTCAAAACACAGGGAGCAAGAAATGCTCTTATTTTGAAATTATTAATTTATTTAAGTAAAATCTGATCAAATAATATAAAACATTTAACTTAATAAATAATTAATTTAAATGTGCATATTTCTTTTCATAGTTTATATTTAATATGTAGGTCTGGGTGTTCTAATCATTACATGTTCTCACTGTAATGAATATTAACAGTCATAATAGTCTGTAAATAATCAAAATAATATATCATTACAATCTGAATCTACAGAATAATATCTTCAGAAGTGACACTATACTTCTTGTAAAGTGATCAAATTGTTTTAAAGTTGCAGCAGAAGGTATCCAGGTGTTTTTTAAGTGAAGGAACACAGGAGGGAACATGGAACATGGAACAGGGTGGAACGTTCACGTGCACTGTGGAACCAAACACAGTTTATCAGTCTGAGCTGAAATAACCTGAAGTTCTTCTTTAAATGCAGGATACAGGGTTTTCTCAAATGACGGCTCCTGTGACTGCAGTGACATTTCTGCTCACGACAGGTCTTGTTTTGACGTGTCTAAAATTATATCAGCTTTCTAAAGACATTTAGGCTTCAACTAAAGAAACACTGGTAACTGGACATTTGCAGCTCCTGTCTTCTTCATGTTCGCTCTCAGAATATATTAAAAAACACTGTTTTCATTTTATTTCATGTTTTGGTCAATCAAGTAGAAAATAAAAACTATTTTTAAATTTAGCTCCTCTCTTTTTGACCACTACAAAGAAAAATGCCTTGAATTTACATTTGAATTGTTGCACTTTAAAGGGACATTTCACCCTAAAATCAGACATTCAGATTTTATCTCCTGGCCTCTCGTGCTGTTTATCCATCTGGATGTTTTTCACCGTGTGTTTCTGAGTTCTGGGGACGTCAGCTGTAAACATGTCTGCCTTCTCTCCAATATAACGGGACTAACTGGCATCAAAAAAATATGTTTGACAAATTAAAAACCAGCATCTCTTTGCAAAGATCATGACTCAGTTACTCAGTATAATCCACAGACCTTGTTGTGAACAGTTTCATGCAGGAACTACTTTCTGTCTTGTAGAAAAAAATGTGGATAGACTGCTCACAACCAGGTCTGTGGATTTTTGGAAAGAAAGGCTGGTTTTTAATGGGAGTTTTTTCAGAGCTTGTTTGTATAAAAGATGGATGAAACGTATTAAACTCTTTCTACAAGGCAACAGCCCAGAAGTAGAGGAGGCTTCAGTTAGCTTCGGCTAATGTTAAAAGCTAATAGGGAGATTTTTGACAAATAGATTCATACATTCAAACATGATATGAAACAGCATGAAACACTTCTTATTCAGACAACAGACAAACATTATGTCACTCACATAAAAGGCAGGAGGAAAATTATTTAAAGTAATAATAATAATAATAATAATAATAATAATAATAATAATAATAATCATAATGTCTTGAAAAATAAATACAGCAGGAAAAGTGTAACATGGCACTCACATACAAAACAGGAAAAATAAAATTAAGTACATTCAGTAAAGAAAAAACACTAAAATAAATAAGAATAAAATATAAAAAATAAAATAAGGACGAGGGATCCTATGAATTCTGGGAGTTTAAGTTCTTTCATTAATTTGCAGAGTTTCAAAGCATTCTTAGTTTCTTTCTTGTATAATAATGTCCTTTATTGATTATTAATCAGCAACCCTTGTATCAAAGTGTCATCATGTGTATTCAGAGCAAACGCTTTGCTGCCCTCCAGTGGACACAGTCAGTAACTACAACTGTCTTTTAATAAAGTTAAACATGAAGAAAACTTCCTGACAAAAATATTTAAATAGAAATCATTTAAACAGCGGTGGGTTTGATTTTGTAGTTTGAGTATTTTTAGCCAAAGTATCCCTTTGTAAGCGTTTCTGACTTGATAGGAGTGAAGAACTTATTTGTATAAAAGATGGATGAAACGTATAAAACAGTCGAGAAGGAGAGTATGGCTTTCATTAGCTTCGGCTAATGATATAAGCTAATTGGGCTTTTTTTTAAGACAACTTTATTAGGTGTAGACAAAAATATTACATTCAAACATGTCTGAAACTGTGAAACACTTTTTATCCAGACAGCAGACAAGCATCATGTCACTCACATGTAAAACTATAGTCTTTTAATGTCTTTTATTGATTATTAATCATTAGTCTCTGTATGAAAGTAGTATCATACTCAGAGCAAAAGCCTTGCTGCCCTCCAGTGGCGACAGTCAGTAACTACAACCTTCTATAACGTCAGATGCAATTACATAAAGAATACCTCCAGTAAAACATGAAAAATAAAATTAATTAAACAAAACCAGCGGGTTTGATTTTAGAGGGTCTGAATATTTTTTCCCCTAAAGTCTCAGTTTCTCACTTGATGGTGGTGAAGAGCTTGTTTGTATAGAAGATGGATGAAACGTATTAAACTCTTTCTACAAGGCAACAGTCCAGAAGGAGAGTAGGCTTCAGTTAGCTTCGGCTAATGTTATAAGCTAATCAAGAGACTTGAAGGATAAAAACGGTGTGACTGACAGGTTACGAAGAACTAAACGTAATCCTGCTGAGCTTCTCCACTCGCTCTCGGATTCTTTCTTGCAGCAGTATAATAATGTTCAAATCAAAGACGAGTTGTCTTTCATTGATTACCAGCATTAATCTGTGTATTAAACTAATATCACATTTAGAACATGGTGCCCTCCGGTGGCCACAGTCCGTAACTACAACTATATTTTTATAAAGCTGGACG